>JASANH010000206.1:0-120005 GCA_030248295.1 Mesodorylaimus sp. YZB2_4
TCTGCTTCAAAAATATAAAAAATTATGCACACAAACACTCGCGTTTTTTTACCTTGCGCCCTTTTTACGATCTTCTACTTGAACCCAGCGAGAATCGCAGCATTAACAGCGCCACGATGAGACTCATTATAGGTGCCTTTAAAAGATATACGTACACTACTGGGCTGTCTTTGAAAACTCGCAGAAACAAAGGCAGTAGAAACCCTTGAACTTACGCTTTTTCGCCGTATCAATCCTGCTTTTAGAAGGCAGTTCCGCCGTGAGAGCAGGAATGTCAGCAGGGGTTTCGGTTACAGCCGTTTCGTCCATGGCAAGCAACTTTTCGCATTCGTGAATAAAAAAATATCCACAAGATCTTTCTCAACAAAGTTCCAAATGACGGTGGGTAATATTCAAAAAATGATTTGATTTTTCAGCTTTGCACTCCAGACAGATCTATTTTGATATGATAAGGTCTATGATATTTATGTCTATGATAAGTGAACTTATTTTGACGCTAGGGCATTTCGATGGATGAATATGGTGCACAGTGGCACAGCAAGCGATAGATTCAGATCTCGTGCGGGCACCGCTCGCGAGGTGCCGTCATCGCGCAGAGCCTACCGTTTGCGATGTTTCCGCCTCGCAGTTAATACTTGGAGGGGGACAATGAAAAGACTGCATTCCGGATGCCATGAGGCGGACACCACCAGTTTAAAGTGTTGCCCTTTGGCCTGACAAATTTGCCTGCTGTTTTCATGAGGCTCATGAATGCCGTTTTAGCAGGGTTGAACTAAACACGATGCCTTATTTACTTAGACGACATTTGAGGATAAGTGATAAGTGATAAGATAAACATAAGGTTTTGACAATCAAATTACGCCCGATCAAACTCAGCCCCCTAAGTTTCCAACGATTAAGCAGCGCATCATAATTTTCAGCCCGTTTCTTGAAATTCAATACATATTCTTGTTCGGGATCACTACAATTCAAGTGAGCTCCTAGATACTTGAAAGGACCTTTTCCAATTCGGCAACCCAAATCAGCCAAGTCATTGCAATTTGCTCCTTCCAATGGGATAATCATGGTTTTCCTCAAATTTAGCTTCAAGCTAGATGGAGTTTCAAAAGCCCCCCGAAAAGTCCTATCGCACGACGAACTGACCGAGTCTGATTGTGGGTAGTAGCTGTATCATCTGCAAATTCAAGAATGGGCATTTTACAACCGCCTAAAGCCAGTGCCGACGCCGTCATCTCAATCTTATAATAGGATGCAAACGATTGCATCACCAAAATAAAAAGGTAAGCAGAAATTGGATCCTCCTGACGGCAGCCTCGTTTTATCGGAAAAAAGGGAGTGGGTGAATCATTCACTGTCACTGAAGAATACACTTCATTGTTACATAATTTTACCATTTCAATGAAGGAATTGGGAAAATTCATTTCATGTAAAAGCAGTTCTAGAAAATCACATTCCACAGAGTCAAAAGCTTTTTCGAAATCGTACAAAACAACGTATCCTTCCTCACTTCTAGACTTATACAAGGAAATCAGATCCGCTAATGATCTAATATGCTCACAAATGAAGCGACCTTTTAAATAAGACAACTGTTCAGGGGTAACCAAAGAATCTAAGACTTTCGCCAATCGTCTGGCAAGTGCTTTAGAAAAAATTTTGTAGTCACAGGCGAGTAGAGCAATTACACGCCTAGAAGACTGATATTTTGGTCTATCAACCTCAGGGACTGGTTTAGGTATCAACCTTATGCAAGACCTCCATTGATCTAGAGACAAAGTTCCAGACTCAACTGAGTGCCTTACACAATCATGAAAAAAGGAAACAGCTCTGTCTAAAATGTTTTTAAAAAATCGGTTGGGAACCCATTTAGCCCTGGAGCTTTGTTCAGAGCAAAGAAAAAGACCGCTGCTCTTAAGTCCTTTTCGGAAATCGGACCTTCCATCATTTTCTTTTGTTCATCCGACAACCTAGGAAGTAAGGGGTTCTTTAGAAACCTGTCCAAATCAGCGCTACATACAGGAAGCTTGTGCCTTTTTGACAGAGGGGTCAGAAAAAAAGATCCTATTTGGTCTTTGATGACAGACTGGTCATCCACCATCTGTCCGTTTACTTCAATACAATCGAGTATTGTATCTTTGTTGCGCTTTTTCTCCATTTGAAAGAAATATCGAATGCTTTTTTCCCCCAGCCCCGCCCACCTCACCCGAGCTCTGATCATGGCTGCTTTAGCTCTCGCTTCTTCCAGCCTCACAATCTCAGCTCTACAAAAGGCTAATCGTTCCAGTCCCGTGGAAACGTCATAGTCCGGGAATTGCTCTGGGATTTCAAGAAGAATTCTTGAAAGTAGGGTAATTTCTGACAAGAGTTCCCTAGATTCTCCTTCCTGCTGTTTCTTAAGATTGCAGGCAAAGCCAATGCTCTCGCCTCGAAGACTCGAAAGCAAAAAATCCCAGTTAACACTGGGAGAAGAAAAGCTCTTAGAGGATTCTTAGAATTCATTCACTACTTTCCTGATACAACATATGCTTTATTGCTCAGCAAAGAAGAATTAAATTTCCAATATGGAGACCTAAAGCTTATACTGCCTTCATGGACAGCGTACTTAAAAAAGAACATAGAATGGTCTGAAAAAGGGACCTGCTTTACCTTAAGCGCAGAGAAAAATTGCCTCAGATCCCTCGGGGTGAAAAAATAATCTATTCTAGAGAAAACTATGGGATTTGATTGAAACCTGGTGTAACCACGCTCATCGCCTTTTAGAGACCTCCAGAGATCTTCCAGTTCAAATTTTTCTGCAACACGAAGCAGTTCTACCGCAACCTCAGTTCGAGAAAAGGGTCGTGTACCACTATAAGTACTTTTATCTAGCCAAGAAAAATGAGTGTTCAAATCTCCGCCCAGAATCAGTGGGTTGGAATCTTCAGATAATTTGGTTATGAGCTCTGCACCCACATTTTTAATTAGAGTTACACGCCACGAATTATCATAAGGGGGAGCATAAATATTCACTAACCAAAAAGTTCTGTTCAAAAAAGCCACCTTGAGCACCAACAAGGTACCCTCAAAAAGAGATGATTCAGCAATGATCAAGATGGGGGATATCTACGAAAAAAAATCGCTACTCCACATTTATATTCAGTACCGTGTGACATATAAACTTCCCAACCCCACTCAGACCTCCAAATTCGATAATCACTCTCTATCGAGTGAGTTTCCTGTAAAAAAGCTACGTCAACCATATTATCTCTCAAAAAATTATAAACCGTTCTTCGCTTCAACCTCTCCCTCATGCCTCGCACATTCAACGTTGCTATTCTAAGGGACATGAAAAGACAGCGCAAAAAAATTTAAGCCGCCAACACAAGGGCCACATTTTGGTAAGTTAGTATTAGGAAAAAAGGAAAAAAAACCAACCATATTTTAAAGCCGTCCAGTGCACGCCCTCTCAAGTACCTACTACAGTTTCCACTCACTTCCTGCCAGCCTTGACCCTGCTAATCGCTTCCTTGGCGACTTGATTGAAATATCGATAGCGATCGATTCCAAGTGAAGTGCCACCGTATTTTCGAACGACTGCCAAAATTGCACCAATTTTTTCCTCCGCCATAATTTCCAAAATTCGAGATGCCGCCTTCGGCTCCTTGTCGTCGTCAAAGAAAGAATTGACTGATCCACCGGATGAAGAAAGGGCGGCAATAATGACATTATCTTTGACACGATCGACCGAGAACGGCAATTTCCATGTGCCAATGGAGGCATCCACGATCTCTGCTGGTTTAACTGTACCGTTCCATGGCATCAATACAGCACACATCTTGTGCTTTCCGACCTCCAAAGTTGGTGTAATGATTGGTGAAGGGCCCTCGAACTCTCGAATATCAGATGGCTTTAATTTATCCAAGGCTGATTGGGCCAATGCAGCATAGCTAGAATTAATCGCACGTTTAGGACCAGACGCAGGGCAAATCTGCATACGGCCAATGGACACCGATGGTTTCGCACAGTTGATCCGTACAGATTTCTGTTCGTTTTCGCTGTACGCTTTTTTTATTGCCTCCGACATTTCCACTCGCAAATCTGCGGGTAGGACTCGTCTAATTTGAACCTGAAATTTCTTGTAAATGACGAAGGAATTTGCACAGATGACGTCAACCTGCTCCGACGATAAGACAGTGATTGAGACAGAAATCCGAGGCAGCTGATTCGCGTTGTTAGAGGGCTTCGATTGAACAAAGAAAAAATCAAGCAACATCCAACTTTGCAGACCCAGGTTCTCAAAAATATCGATTATCGCCTGCTTGACACCAAATTTCGAAAATTTAATTTTGTAAGCCGAGAAGACGAACTTGACTTGCCGTTTCAATCGCTTCTTTTTGCGAGAGACGTTGTTGAAGGTCCGACACCTTCTGCTCAAGTGCTTCAATTTTGTGATCGCGAAGAGCCAACTGCTCAGCGAACGAGTCGATTTTCTTATTAATGGACTCGAAAGATCTTGAATTCTTCTCATCACAGAGTTGAATTTGATCCATGATCGTCTTGAGAGTGATGGCCTGATCGGGCGACGATTCTCTCGATCGCTTGGATGACATTCTATTTGACGTAACAAGAATCGATACAAAATATAAGGACACGTAGGCAAAAAAGACTGCAAACGCTTGCTTTTTATCGATCTATAGAACTATAAGGGCGTAAACAAGACAAGGGCCTCTACGCTCGCATTGAAGAGAAAAACTATACGCAACCGTCTCACTCGAGCGCAGGGGAAGGTATGACGATACTTGATTCATGCAGCCGAATGCATTGCTCACCAGAGGCACAAATAACCTGTTAAATCCTTGACACACGAAAAACTAAAAATATATTTAGAATATTAGTTAAGTATCTCAAAGGCTTCCTTACCTCAAATGCAAAGGTGCTGTAATTTTGCACGGGACCCAAAAGTCGCGCATATTTTGTCATATGTCGAGTGGCGTGGATGTTGTGAGTGCTGTTTTTCTCGCCAAGAAACCTCGAAACCAAACCCTGCCATTGATCGACTAGGCAATCCAGTTCGGGCAAATCTTGAGAATAAATTTTATCTTGAGTCAAGCGGCGACTGATTTCGTTGTAGCACTAGCCAATGCCAGAAGTCGATCCCGTCCTGTCCGTGGCGCAATAAAACATCCTTGAAAATTGGTACTATCGCGCACAAAATCATGTGCTTGTATTCGATGGCTTTGCTCTGTTTCCACCGATCCAATGGTTGAGCTGTTCGTCGAAACTCGTAAGGAAAACGTATCTGAAAGATAGTGTAATTTCAGATTGCCTAGCTATCCACTGGTTACCCTAGCTTACTTGCGATTGAGCTATACTCTCCTTCCCCAGTTCTTTTTTGCTGATGTGCCATCCTTTTCTGCTGCCTCTCACCTGAGGTTCCAGCAAAGCAGTTAAAAGTCGATCAACGGCACCGCGGTACGACTGATGCATGAAATCTAATGGATTTTGTTTTCCAATATCCATGAATTTGGTGAGAACAGATTCGCCCTTGAGGCCCATAATCGGCTCTTTGCTGGCCCTCCTTTTGATCTAAATAACATGCATTGTTTCGTTTTTAAATTCAGATTTGATATCGTAATGGGTGTGGTTTAAAAAACTTTTCAAGGAAAGCCGTAAAATTGGCTTGGCTTTGTCATAGGTTGCATGGCCCTACATTGGAAAATCACCTTGGCGAGCGGATAGTGTTAAAAAATTTCAGCAAATATACCTATTACAGCTCAAAGGTGGTTCTTTGGCTAGCTGTTGATTATTATAATCGTACCTTTAAATATTGATAAGCTTTCTGATACCATTCGGAGGTTCTCTCCGGCGAGTAGAAAGCGTACGGCCAGCAAAAAGTTCCATCTATTTTCATTCCTACGTCTGGACAGTCCATACAGCCGAACAAACCATTGAACTGTGTATGTTCCAAAATGCTCGCTCTTGCTGGCAGATCAAATACAGTTGCTAAAATTCGAAGTTTGACAGCGTGAATATTTTCAGATGACTAGGCGATTCCGATGTTTTGAAGCCGATCCAGTTCCATAAGCGGGACCTAGAGAAAAATATAACTTAGCAGGGCACACACAGCCCGCACAATAATAATAGTTCCAGCAGCATACTTTTAATAGAATCTACCAGTCGGGCTTGTGCACCCCGAGCCACATTGCCCATAAAATGCAGTTCTCAAAAGAATAACGCATGTTTGGAGGTAGTTTAGCGATGACGGAGTTGACTGGCCATAAGCTGCCTGTGCTTGCGTACATTGGTCGCGCTCCGTCGGCATTCATGATGAGATTATTAGTTAAAACTCCTTCAGCTGGATTCTCGCCGAACGACTGGTATAATTCTCCATTTGTGACATCAGTGACGTATCTATGTGATTGTGCGACCTTGAATTCATTAATGTATGCAAGCATTGTTGATAGGCGCACTTTGATCAATGCAGTGATCTATAATCAATCTAGCTTTTCTGTAAGCCAAACAAGTACCGGCTGAAAACCACTACCTTGCCGTTCCAAGCTACAGGTAAAATACCGACTTGGGCTTTGCTTGATGTTGTATTTCGAGCAACTTGGGTTTTGACAGAGCTTGCCATCAAAAGCACAGCTGCAACTTTCGCAGACTGTTTCGATCGCAATCACAATCGTGCCCCGCTTTTTCTCAATTTCAACCTCGACAATGCGTTTGCATGCGCGATAGCTTAAAAACTCTCCTTTAATTGATGGCTTAAGGCAGATGCTGATCAATTTGATGACACCGTCCATGGCACAGTCGCTGATCCGAAATTGCCGCTGCAAAGATATGATCAGGGTGGCCACCTGGATCACGGTCAATGAAGAATGAACATGACGAAATGTCCAAAAGAAATTATCATGTGCCGTTTCGGTAAGATCGATATCGTCGTGATCTGACCGATCAACGCCTACGTCGACCAAGTCCGTCCCATCATCTCGGTTATGAGTTTTATCGTTCAATACTGAAGCCTGAATAAAATCGTCACTCAAAAGCCAATCGTCAGTCGATTTCTGGCTGGATGAAGCTTCCAAATGACTAAAATCAGTTTGTTGATCACTCAGCGCTGGGTTCTGTTGATGAGTGCTTTCGTTCGTTGCTGAATCGAAGGACTCTTGCCGCCCTATACGCTTTCTTCCTTTTCTTCCAGTGGGCGGCCTCCCTCTCCTCACCATTTGCAAAAACCTATTGCACCGGCCAGAAAAAATATGGCAATGTGAGTCCCAAAGTAATAAGCAAACATGCTCGTGTCAAGTCTCGATTGTTTGTCTATACGGCGTGAGCAATCATTTTTTCTTCACATTGCACGCTCTTATCAGACCTGCGAGAATTCGTTTGGGATCTCATATCAAAACCGTCTCATCCTGTGCGCGCGTACCCGTGGTTTTTGTGACCACATTTCAAATGCGAGTCAATCAGATTTCAGCTTCGTGGGGGGCGGGGGGGGGGGGACAATCATCCATCATTTGGTCTTTGAATTTAAACATGGACGGATTTTTTTTCATGGCGTGTTTTAATAACTTAGAAAATGATTGCACGTGGATCCATAGAAAATCAAGCGAGCCAAAGAATTCTTCGTGGAAAAAGAAACTTGGTCGACCGATAAAATGGCTTTGAAAGTATGTAATAGGCATGGACTAGGCATGTGCCGTGCCCTCTGGCCTATGTGTGCACTGGTTCAGGGAACCGGTCCGCCTCTCCTAAGTCAGGGCCAGCACGAGACCGAGAGCGAGGTCGAGGTCGAGTGACTGGTCTGATTGCAGACATCGGATGAGAACTAGTCTTGAGTGCCTGATCTGAACTTGCTCTGTCAGCACTTCGGGCTCGGGTCCGTCAGAACCCCTTTGACGGCCGGCACGTGCGGCTGCTCCTCGAGTTGTGAGTCTATACGGCCTCATTGGTGTGGGGTAGTAAACTATATCAATAAGTGTCCGTGGACTGCGTTGGTTGGTTCCTGGCTTGAGCCATCCTCTGGTCAGCCCTAGTGCTACCTAGGGCGAGCCAAGTATTTCAGGTACAGTTAAGCGAATTACGAGAGCAGACAAAATTCTTCAGCAACCTTGATGATTTCACTTTCTTCCTTCGCAGTAGCTTTGGCACTGATTTGTCGATAGACGCTATCTTCAAATGCTTCACTTTTCATTGTCCAATTTTGCGATGGAGTATGACCATCTTCGATCATCGCGTAATACTGTGCTTTCTTTACCAAATGCCTGAAAGCATGATAGTCAGTAACCTAGGAACAGTATCACTCTGGTATTAGTATCACCTGCAGTTTGACTTACGATTAGCTATGCTTATCATGCTTACTTTCGGTTTTTCGAAAAGTCCTGTCCCGCTTGACTAACTCTTCCGAGCCATCCATTTTTATCCTCCTCGTACTTGCGAGCCTCATATTCTTGCAGTTTCTGACGAATAGCCGCATCTTCTTTTATACGCTTCATTAGACGATTCTTTTCTTGTTCGAAGCATAACTTTCTGATAATTTCTGAAAAAGAACCCGGTCATATTATGAGCATACAATAATATAGTCAAACCATACTTTTTGCGCATTCATTTTCGGTTGGATCTTTTCAGGCGAGAAGTTGGCGTCGCTGGTTTCCACTTTGCTGACGGCTAGCACGGATCAGGAAGTAGTAACAAATTCGATCTCCCTACATCTCCAATCCCAGTTTTCCCAAGAAGCTGGCTGCGTTTTTGGAATACAGTGGATTCAATGTCGCGCGAGTACGACCTGCCTGTAATTGCTGCGCAGTTTGCGAAAAGTTCTCGCAGTAATATAGTTTTAGGTCAATCTGGTGGAAAGTTAGAAATTGGCGGGATGATGTGTGCAAATGTGTCAATTTTCAACGTACAGTATGCCCACGGTTTCCCAATATTTTTTAGTCAATAATAGTCACAAATAAACAAAAGACTTACACGTGGTAAGATAACCCACGAAGCTTTAGGGATCGCTTTGAGGCTGGAACCCTAAACCAGCCACCCCGGAGGGCTCAGCTTTAGTGACGCTGCTCAGTGCAAATGTGCCACGCCCACCAGGATTCGATCCCGCAAACTTCCGCTTGCGATCCTGATGTCGTACCACTGAGCTATCAGGGCCACGAAAAGAGAAAAACTAGCAGCTCACTCAAACTTGGTCGAGTGTAAAGTGCAGCCCCTCCTTGCCTGGAGGAAGATCATCCCCAGTGCTCTCACTGCACACTGCTTCACACGCTGACCAAGGCTGCGTGTTATCGCACGTGTGGCCTGACCAACCGAAATAACCAACTAGGCCGAAAGTTGGATTTCCAGTGTTGAAAGAGTATTGGCGGAGTAACGCTGGATTGCTGTCACGAGCTTCACGGATTTTGTTTGACCAATCGGTAGTGTAGATTAAGTCAAGACCCGCTTATTATCGTTCGACCCTAATCTCCATTTACCTGCTATGAGTTCGGAAAACGAGTCTATTTCGCCGATATTTAGAGGAAATTAGCCGAGTTGTGTTCTACCACTCGTTGGACTTGCAATGTTCTCCATGGATGCTGAGATCAGCTAGTAGCTCTATGCACGACTAGTCGTTCGTTTCGAATTTCGTTTTCTTATTGTAAGTTTTTTAGGTTGATTTCACTTGGCCAGGTGTCTTCATGCGAAACACGATTCTGGAATTGCTCGACAGGGAAATTCACGATCCAAGGACAGCAATATTTTCAGTCCAGGACTGTCTTTCATGCTGTTCGGAACGGTTATCTGTATTTGCAGACAAGGTCACGTAATTAGTCACAGTATGGGACTGGATATTTTAGATGCACTGACTACAGGGAAAATACGCAATACGCAAACTTTCACGCATACTTTTTGGAGTATGCGATTCGTTTATGACGCAATACGCATGCGCATTCGAGAGACTTTGCGTATGCGCATTCAAATCAAGTGATTCTACTAACCGTAGTGCAAAGTAACTTCGATATATGGACCCTTTGTAAGGCCATGGTCAACACAAAATTTGGATACACAAACAGGTCAAAAGTACTGTAGTTTTAGAAGTTCCCACAACTTCAGACTGTCTATATTCATCTAATGGCATCTGGAAAATGTTTAAGTTTTATTCTCCTCCTCCCTGGAAATTCTTCTCGCCCCCTTCCCGCGCCTGGTTATTCTCCCAACTCTATACCCGTGTGTACATATGGTTTTTGGAATACGGTCACATTTGTGTTATTGAATACTCAAGTATGCGTAATCAGTTATATACCCTTTAGGGAAGTCAATGGGCGCAAGGTTTTTTTTGAAATATTTTATCTCCATGGCTTTTTCTTCCGACCATATATATCGCCTATTTATGGTTAGACCAAGGGTGTTGTGTGGGCTTGAATTCGTAGTAGTTGATACATATTTGTCGTCACACCTTTATATTTTCGAAAAAGACGCGGGTCAGAAAACTTGCTGCAGCTTAGTTTCTGTCAGAAACCGAAACCTTTGTGGTGGCTTATAAATCAATATGTCATACGCTTGCAGTTATCGCATTCAATTATATCTATGTTCTGAGGTCAAACATAGTTTGGAAAACTGGGACTCAGATAATCTAAGCAGTGCTAAAACTTGGGAAAATGAAAATTTTGCAGCCAAATCAGGAAACCTTACCTTTTCTGTACTTGTTGATATTGCTGGAGTTCAGTAAATCAGTTGAAACTGGCGTGACAGTGGGGGGAGCACTGCGTGAGAAACGACATTTTGTTTTATTTTTATCTTTCTTCCTCCCATATTCTATATTTTTTATTTTTTTAGATTGTTTTTTGATTACAAAAGTTTTTTTCAATTTTTTATTTTTCATTTCCCTAATTCTTCCCTCTCCCACTGCACACCTATATTTTTCTTATACAACGATAAAACCCTACAGGAAGACGACTTCACAAAAAGCTCCTTGTACTCACTATGCGGTAAGATGTACCTCGCTCTTTCTTTCAAAACTTTTAGCCGTCTCAACAGTGATTTCCACAGGTCAACTATCTCAGTTTTCTCCTTATTATCTACCCTTGCAAACCATATGCACCTCTGTGCTGATTGCACAACTAAGTTTGCAATCGAGGTGGCAAACTTGTTGGACGAACCCGCTCTCCCGAAAACCCTGTTGTCAGCCCCTAAAGTGTTACCCGGATCTATTTTTTTTAAGAAAAATCTCCACTTTATCCCAAAATCACACTGCCCGCGGACATGAGGCAAAAACGTGGTGAACATCCTCAGTGCCATTACATGCATAATGATTCATGCAGTATTTACAACTTGCTCCAACCTCAGCGAGTTTAGAAACTCTACTTCTCGTGTATAAAGCCTTATACAGAAAGCCATAGTGCAAACTACGAGTCAGCCCGTCAACATTCTTAGTCCTGGTTAACTTCCAATGATCCCCGAACTCAATTGAATCGTTCCCTAACTTTGCTCTATTCCTGTATTCCTGCATGGCCAGGGTGGCCTTGCCCGCTTTACCGCCCATCATGTGCTCATAAAATATCTTGGTTTTGACGTGTTTCAGCGGATATGTTCTGGTGTCTAGTCCCACACTACCCTGGTCTTTTAGACAAAACTTGGCACTTATAAAAGCCCTGCGGATATCTATATATAATCGAGGTACTGCTATGTTAGTCAGCCTGTTAGACAGGTTGGCACCTAATTAGCCGATAACTGTATGGCATCTTTTTATGCCTTGTCACACTTTCATCTGACTAGGCGACCTGTCTGAGAGGTACGTGTTAAAAGAGAGGGTTTCTGAGAGACTCGACCCGGGGCTGGTCAGTCGACTTTTTGACCACCCTGTTTTATGTGCTCTATAGAAAGTACTCACAAAACTGATTGTTTTGGCAGGAGTAAAATTTTCCTTATGTGCCTAAATATGGACAAAAAGAATTTTAAAAGTAAAAAGTGCGTATCTTAGATCAAAAATCATGACTTGCTTATTTTTTGGCCTAGAGCAATAGACCATTTCGCTATTTCTCGAAAGTCGCAGATTTGAAATTCACGCACGGGGGCTGCTTATAGCAAATCGTAATAGAGTCCCATCGAACGGGTCAAGCTGTGCGCGAGAAAACGGAAAACGAAATAAATGAACTATTTTGAGATATTAAACGAAGTAATAGTCAGATAAAAACCTGAAGGTCTTAGGAATTGCTGGCTCTTTACTTGTGCAGTCGATTGGCTGTTTTGCGCGCCTAGTTTTTACAGCTGAAATGATATTAGAGACGATCAAGATTATGATTACTGGTATAGATTGACGATGCTTTTTATCGAAAATATCAAGAGCTCAATATTTCGACGACTGGAACGAGAAAGGAGAAGGCTGCTGGACCACGTTCACCTTGAAAACCTATTTACGAGCCGCAATACTGCATATCGATTTGACAAAAAATCGTGGACTACGACGACAGCTTGACCTAAGTTTGGGACAATTCTTGAAATGGTGTTGTATTTTACGAAATGTTATGCCTGTGCCGAAATGTACTCACTTGTACACACAAGAAATAAGACGAATACTCGCTTTTTATAATCAGTTACAAATGCAGCTGCATTCACACAAAACATGCAAGATCATGCGCATAGGATGAGAAACAAGAGTAGCTTTAGCCTAACACTTTGTTCACTGAGGCGGAACGATAAAAAACAACACAGAGCTCGGGATCTGGCGAGTTTTTGTTTGGCCGATGGCTTGTTGGAAAGAAAATTTTTGGCACTTTCGACAATCTGAGTATTCATCCACATCGGGTACTAAAACTGAACTCGTTGCATCATTCTTCAATGTTGTCTTCGTATTTCTTCTTCGCATTCTTTAACTTCTACTCATTTGTATCCCCTTCATTGGGCATATTGTAGTTTTGTTTCGTGGGTTGAGTAGACCAGCTATCCGCCATTGCCAGCCACTGCATTGACTAGTCTAAAAGCTCCTCGAACGACAAGAAATTCGTTAAAGACTGCGAGAGCAACTAAGGCGGTGTAGTAAACGGTGGCCGCTGCTTTTATTTGGCCAATGTACTGGGTGAAGCAGCAAGAAGTTTGGATGGGAAAAATTATGCGGTGGCGAAGTGGAGAAAGACTTCCGACTTATGCATTCTAACCGGAGGGCACATTTGCGCATATTCACACTCATTCTGAAATCTTGTCCATTTACACTTCGTTTGAGGTGCACCTTTATTTTTCAAGGTAAAAACCATGTTCGCAGTGCTTAAAAATTTCAGAAAAAAATCATGGACTCAAATGCAACCGCGCCTTGGGTTGCAGCGAGGGGCGATCGGTTCGGGCTTTCTAACATAGCAGACGTATAGTGGTACCATGGCAAAGCAGAGCCAGATCCAATCTTGACGGGACTCAATACTTTGATTAGAAATCGATTAGCAACCACTGAAAACAAGACTGGGGAAGCATGCATTCTCCTAAGAAGGAACATCTCTTGGGGTTTTGGGGATCGAAATTGATTGATTGAGACTTTTGCGCTTTGCACATTTTACTGTAAGTCACGAATTTATTGTTAAAGAGCAATTTTCACCCAGAATTTTTTTTATGGAGAGCAAGATTTAATCGAAATTTCATCTAAATGCATGAACGAGGCAGTTGTGGTATCTTCGAGTGCTGCTTCACTGCAAGCCTGCACCAATGAATGTACCAGCTACATCTGGTGCCGAAGTTTCAATTGGTACGAATCGACTGGAAAGTGTGAACTATTTTCTTGGTCTAGCTCTGAAGCTGACAGATTCAAAGATGATAAATCTTGCACACTTTACACTCATGTCCCCTTCGACCCACAATTTACCCCGTATAATGTTCTGCCTTACTCGAAACATCAGTGAGCTCAGTGGCAGGAGGTCAATGGCACAGACAAATCAGAGGACGAAACAGGAATTCAATTCCTAAAAATGAGAGGACGAACTAAAACTTCGATGTTTGCACGCGGCACTGATCAGGGTACGTTTTCAGTTGTGTTGATTCATCAAGAATGTTCAAAAAATGGTTGTTTGATGAGTGAAAAATTTCTTGTTACTTTCGTTGCTGCATAAAATAATCAAAACTTGCCAAAATTCAAATAAAACAGCGAATATAGGACAGGGAATTTCAACAAGTTTCTTGATACCATCAGCCTAGACATGAATGTTTGAAAACTGTAATGAATTAGAATCCACACAAAAATTATGCTAGGATCTTTGATTTATTGGCCATCAAGACACAAAAAGATCTAATTTACCCGTGAAAATCAATTTCAAGTCGATAGAAACTGTATATTTCTTTTCAGCCAATCAGTACCAGCTGGCAAGGCTGGTAAGATGAGTAGGCTAGTTCTTACGGTTTCTTTGAGAACCATAAAACCGTGGGTGCACAGGTGAACAACCAGTAGCCAGGTGGATCATTCTTAATAATTTTTTGTCAACTTTGCAGGACGAAAATCATCAACCGACATGAATTACCTTTGCTAGTTTATTCCATGAATTCTTGCTGAGTTCAGTTCTTTTTTCTGGGATGATATTGTTCGCCCTCTAACAATGCCCTTTTGTAAAACCGTGAAAGCAACGTAAAAATAACACCACGCTCTCTTATTTTGGATCACTGTGGTTTACGTACATCTTGCAGCTTTGCTCCGTCAAAGTGTTAGTTTTGCGTTCACTTCATATCTTCCATATTACATCCTGCCATCAAAATTTTCAGACACATGCCTGCTAGCTTTATGATGGATTTCGAAAAAAATTTGTTGTTAGACAACAAAAAAGTTAGCCCAGTCACCCTACTCTAACCAAATGCAAGGTGAGACAGGTTGGCTGGACTCCCTCGGCGGCGCATACTTGACCGGTTCATATTTTCTAGACATGATGTATCTACAGCACGTTTAGGCTGCGTTCAGGGTAAGACTCACCATCGCACTCCCGCCCTGATCCATAATGCGTGCCTCTGTGATGTAATTGGTGCATCATGAAATCATGGGGTCGATTCCCTGTGGGATTTTATTCTTTTTTTACTCAAAAGTCTGGTACCCACATGAATATAATTATTCGTACCTTGGAGGGAAGCAATACGAGATCCCTAAATCTGCTACCTTGAGCCTACTTAGGAAACCTAAGAATTTTCTGAGCTGTCTAGGATTCCCTGAGGACAGTCCTATAAATTCCTTGAAACACCTACTGTGAGTTATATTTCAGGGAAGCCTAAATTCTCAGAACATGGGGCAATATGAATACAGTATCTTTGAGGACACTGGAAATAGTCACTCTGATTTTGTGTTTAAAGACGAAAAATAAAATTCAGACAGAATTCAAGAAAATAAAATTGCAACCCTCAGTCCTACTCGAAAGGCATGTATGAGTGCATGAGAGTGATCAATGACGACCTTTAGGAACTAATAAAAACTGTAGAATCCTGTTCTCTTGCCTAGCCGGGGTCGTGGTCTGGAGGGTTGATGCTGTGCACAAATCGGAAATTTTTGGTAACATATTCTGGCCAGCTTGGCAAGACCTTGAAAAAAGTAAGTTGTCGTGTTAAATGTCCCGGTTATCGAACAGATCAATGAGATATCATATGGGTACTATGTCATGGTCCATCGATTCTTCTGGTCATGATTTCCATCTTTTTTCCGAAGCCAATGAGCCAAATCTGTATGACCCCTCTGGTAAGTCTCATTTGTTAGCCATAGCCATAGCCGTGAGCGTGGGCTGGGTTGGTTTCGGTTATAAAGACAGCACTTAAAATAATATGTATGGCATTAATCCGCACTACAGCATGAGGTTGGTGACAAATAAAGACTGTGATACATCTAGTATATCGCAGTAACAATGTTTTTCAGATGTGCCTTGAATCCTCGCTCATTACCCTGGGTTATGGGACAGGGAAAAAGATCGATTTGGTGGAGTCCTGTAAGTGAGCAGCCGGATACACTACTGTAGGATTTGAACAGTATCAGCATGTTGTCTTTGTGACAGCACCTAATATCAGGGCCCCATGCGTAAGCCCTAATAATGGGCACATTTGTTGGTAATAAGAAATAAAAAGATGCGAAATCACAAAAGAAAACAACTGGATTTCCCATGTATTTAGATGTTCATACGCATGGTGTCATTCCGACACACATACAGTACATGTACTGTACGTCCGAAGTGAGTTTGATATACAACACAAAAGGATTTCGACGGGGACGGGCCCAGGAATATAAGCGAGGATTTATGAGATCTACAACATTCATACGATTGAAGGTGCGTTTTCTCGTTGCCCATCATCGGCATAGAGCTGCTGGGAAGTAGGTTTTATCTGGAATTCTTGCATTTGTTTGGAATGTCCGACCTTTGATCCGCGAAGTCGCTGTTTCAGCTTCTGTATGAAGCTTGCTTTTTGGATTGATATAGTTTGGTTTTTTCCGTATTGTCGATTCTGCAGAGACTTCCCGGTTTTTCCCAGAGCGCTCTTGTTTCCTTTGACTCCGCGAACGCGACGCCACAGACTTAAGACGAATAGCCACAGCTTAGGATTGGCAACAATATAAAATGCAATGATAAATATGCCTGAAGCGGTTAATACCAGAAGCGACTGTGAAATAATGAAGCCCCCTGTCGGTCATCCCGTAAGCGCTAATATAATAACTAAGGGGTGCAAGCACGACAATGGCCATGGTGTCAATGCAATCGACTTGGGCCACATGTAACTGCTGTTGGTCGATCATTGTACTCACGCAGTGGGCTCGCCATTTATAGTCCATATGCGCCTGCTCCAAACTACATAAGCTTATTAGAATAACCGGTACCAAGAGACCGAGCCAGCGAACGACGGTGGTACCTAAGTTTAGCATGCAAGAAAAGCTAGTGCCGAGATCATAAAAATTCAAGGCATATATCATTGCTGCAAAGAAACTGGGCAAATCCCAACTTAGCAACAGGGAACACACGCCTTCGCCATTCCAGCCCCAGTTGCCGTAGGTGACTCCGGTTATGACATAGTAAATATGGTGACACTGGAGAAGAGTCAGTGCCACATTGGCTCCACGTAAATAAAGCATAAGCAAAGACATCCAATTGCACACCACGGGGCCGATGTGTAGCATGGCAGGGCTATGAAAGCATAGGATCAAAGTGTGCTCGGCGAACAGTGCGCATAGTGCGTGCCTTTTGAGCGTGCCTTCGGGGGTGTTGCCACGCAATATATAGGACAGGATAATAGTAAAGGCCGATGTGCTCAAGACCCAAAGACACCCCATTTTCTGAACAACGCTATTGTAAATTTGGACGGGATCATCGGACACGCCCAGGTCGATATCGCATCTTGGGCCTGCGAACCCACTGGTGCACTCACAACGAGTTTGTTCGCCATCTTGGATGCATTTTCCAAACTGGCATGGACTCGGATCGCAATGATTAATTTTTATTTCGCAAGATATTCCTCTCCAGCCCGGCTTGCACACACAAGTGTATTGATCTTTGGAACACACCAAGGTGCTCTTTGCTATGCATAATACATACTTGCACTCTAGGTGATTTTCAGGTGACTGGGGTGGCAAGGAGGCGGTAGTGGGGGTGCTCAGCAGTGATAATTGTCCGTCTGAATATGCTTTTGTAAGGGAATATTGGTGGTTGGCTCTGTACTAGTGGACTCAGTTTGTGCATGACTTGTTCTTTGATTGTCTGCTGGTTGTGAATTCACCTTCTCTAGCGTGCTAAAAGTTGGTATGCGTGTTGTTACAGTGTCCTGCTTGTGATTTGACGGCTGTGATTAGATGTCCTCGGGTGTCGCAATGTGTGGCTGCAAATCTTTTTCGTTATAACCTCAAGTGCGCTGGTGGGTTTAACGTGCGTTGTTGCAGTGTATTTATGACTGGTGCTCTTATCAAGAATCGAAGGCTGGTCTGCATCCTGGGGTGCTGTACTGGTGAGCCATGGACTGTGATCAAAAGTTGAAGCTTCTGATTCTATATCCCCAGTCACCCTGCTTTGTAGATTCGTTTGATCATGTGGCTGTGGCTCCGATTTGTCAAATACCGCAATGGTGGGCTGCGCATAACTTTTGCCTTCATCATGAATTGGCGATTGTGGCGCATGTTCAGGCGCAGTGCTGGTGAGCTGTTTGCTCAGATGGCTGTAAGTGGATTCCGTATCCCGAGTCAGTCTGATTTGTGGATTAGTTTGCTCACCAGTATCCTCATGCGTTGAAATTCGCGCTTGCACAGGTGCTGCTGCTGTTTGCTGTGCATTACTTGTCCTTCGATCATCAAACGAAGGACGGGATAAAAATATTAAAAATTGGTTTTGCAAAAAATTTAGAAAGACAGTATTCACATCTCCCGCCTCCTGGGCTGGTTATAGTACAGTACAGGCTGGTATTTGGATGCACGGGGATGGATAAGTACAGGCATAGGATGGACGGCAGACAGTTGGGGTATTATTTTAAATATGGGCAGAAGACAGCGTCTTCGCAATCGTCCTGCTTATTAGCAGTCTCAAATTGGCGAGTGTTGTATCTTTTTCTTTATGTGCGTATCAGTTACTGCTGTTCAGGCCAGTTGAACACACAATACTTCAAGTAGCTAGATCGTACTAAGAAACCGGGCGGAAAGAGAAAATTGGACGACCTATCGATGCTACAAGGGCGAACGTAACGCTCGAGCGGTCCACAAAGCGTCACCGGCCGAACCAATGGAAAGGATTTGCATGAAGGAGCTATCTAGTCTCTAGTTTGTTCGCTTTTTTTCTCACTCACACACGAGATCACTGACGGGAAAAGGAAGAACCGCTAACACAATAATGTTACAGCTATGGGATGTATGGGGGGGGGGGGGGTGAAATACACAGTGGATTAGTTTGTATTTTATTATGTATGTATGGGGTGAAATACACAGTGGATTAGTTTGTATTTTATTCCAGAAAAGACACAATGCTACAGGGGTAATACGCTCACAAGTGGATGTCAACGAGTTCGCTCAGACCACGAATGCTATCTACTGCTCTTAGCGACCACCCGCACGCTTGAGTCCAACCAGCTACCTGTGCTCTATGGCTAACGACAGCTGGGTGGCCGCGTCGTTGGAGAAAGGGCTGTTCTCGCTGCTATGCAATGCATGCTGGAGGAGGGAGGGGGGTCCGTTTGCCCGCTCTCCTGCTTCTGGCTTTTCCCGGGCTCTGCTTGGGGGTGCTGCTAAGACTGACTTAGGCTGCTGCGATGCCAGCTTATATTGTCTCTGAGGCAACGCCCGCTAGCTGACTGGGGCGCGCTCTCGCTGCTTGCGTAAAGTGCGAGGGGTGCTACTGGCCTCGCTATACGACTGAATACAGTAATTCACATCACGACAATGGCAAAGCAAAGGCACAAATTGCGCTGGCTGCAGGCAGGGATGGACCAAAGTTTAGTTTTGTTGTTGTGACTCGTTTTGGACCATGTATTGAACGTCTTGCTTGGGACGGTCTGGATGGGCTACCGTATCTGGATCTGGTTCTGGATGGACTCTCACACCCGCAGTCAGTTAATGGGCACCTGATGCATTTGCTTTGCATTGATATTAACTTGTCTCACGAGAGGTCAAAAAAAATGTGTCGAAAGTCGCATTTTGTAAAACTTGTCGACCAGCTTGTAGTCGTCGGCTAGGTTGCGCTGCGGAGAATGTCAAAATTGACACATCGTGAAACAAGGGGGAAAGTGGCGCATAGGGTACTATTCAAAGGGAAATGTCGAAGGAATCGTTGTTCGCTAGGCGGCGCAGCGATATCTTTAGTGCCGTATACGGCCCTGTCCGGGCCAAAAATTTCCAAATCGATATAAATCATTATTCCATGTCGCGTGTGATTCGGCATGCAAAGTTGGCCCCGCGCCCGATTTGTCATTGGTTTCGGGAGAATTTTTTGGCGTGATGATATCTTTAGTGCCGTGCACGACACTCTGAAAATGGAAAATTTTTGGCGAAAGTTGTCGCGCGTGTTAACATGTCGCATGAGACTCGGCGCTCAAAGTTGTTGGGGAATTCTTGTTTTCAAGCGATTCTAAAAAATTTTTTTATTCGATGATATCGAGAGTGCCGTACACGACCCTCTCAGGGCTGAAAATTCGGAATCAAACTGACAAATCTTTCCATATGTCACACTAGATTGGGCATGCAAAGTTGGCCTTACTGTATGCCTTGTTTGCTAGAATTTCTGGAAGAATTTTTTAACGTGATGATATCTGAAATGCCGTATACGGCATTTTTTAACCCAAAATTTGAGGAAAAAACTTTACAGAATTTCACATGTCGCTCGTGATTCAGCATCAAAAGTTAAGCTAGAATCTCGTTTTTCATCAGTAAAAAGACATTTTTTGGCTTGATGATATCTAAAGTGCCTTATACGGCACTTTTACGACTTAAATTATAAAGAAATTTTTTTGCGGAATTTCACTCAAACCACAAGATTCAGCATAAAAAGTTAGCCCAGAATCCCTGTGTACATGTGTTCTGAAAGAAGTTTTCTGCATGATGATACCTAAATACGGCCCTGTGAGCTCTGAAATTTTGGAAAAATTTTTCTGCGGAATGTCACATCTTTGACGCGATTAGGCGTCGAAAGTTGACCTCTAATCTCGTTTTTCATCGCTTCCAGAACAATTTTTAGCATGATCATCACTAGAGTACCGTATGCGGCATTTTTGAGAATGAAATTTTTAAAATAAATTTTCATCAAGTTTTCCTATGTCGCACGTAATTTGGCGTCAAAAGCTGAGCTAGAATCTCGTTTTTCATTACTACCAGAACAAAGTTTCGGCATCTAGAACATGCGGAGAAACAACTTTTCTCAGGTAAATCGATTGCGCTGAACACGAATATGATGGAGATTTTGGAAAAAAATTTTGCGGAGCACGTGCCAGAGTGCGAAAAGCAAAAAATTTGATGCCGCTCACTCAAACGCAACCCTTCTTAAAACCATAATATTCGTGTTCAGCGTACGCGAATCAGGCGGTACAGTTCAATTCCGAGTCGTAAAGCTTAAATTTTTTTGGACTAAAACTTTTTGTGCCATCGGTCACATTTTGTGCCATTGGTGGAAATTGGTCAATTGGACTAAAGATTCTACAGGTTTCTAGTCGGGATTTTTTCCAATTTAAATAGTGTAGACGACTTTTTGGAATAGTCCCACTGATGTGGAGCTCTATTCTTATAAAATCAAAAATTTTTGCACAAGTTCCATAATTAGCGTTTTCTGCTAAAAGCAAACTCCCAATTAAGTACTTCTGCTTGAAAACGACTTTTTGGTGCTGAATCAACGTTTTCCGCCAAGAGCGAGTTTCTAGTTGGGGCTTCAGCTCGGAGAAGACGTCTAAGTGAAAAGGCTAATCTAGGCCATGTTGCCGCTCGCTCAAAAACACCTTTTTTGCGTTTCCTGCCGGCAGCAAATTTCTAGTTAAGGGCTTCTGCTCGACAACGACTTTAAGCAGAAAAGGCCCAAATAAGGTGAGTCGGAGCAGATAAGAACAGCTTCAATGTGTGTGTTTCAAACTGAACTCGATGAGCTCTATCGATCGTCTCTATCGCCAACTTTCTCGGAACAATGATAAGAAAGTTGGAAATGTAGCTCCGCTTGGATTCGAGGCCCGGGGAGGGTCTTCGTGCATCAGGCGAGGGTCGAAAGTAGTCTCATCTAGAAAAGCTCGACGAGATCTTTCGAATTCAACCATCCGCGATCATCTAGCTCTAAACGATAGCGAGATTGCGATTCGATCAGCGCTGGCCTCAAAGATCCAGTGTTGGTGTACTGCAAACACCCTGGACAAGCATTTTGGTGAGCATCAAACATCGGGAATCTTTTCCTCCACCAACTTTTCATTGAAATTGGTTGTTTTTTAGATCAGATTTTAACCCTTTGTCGAATGCGCTCATCGTGGTTCTTTTTTAATAGGGTATTTTAAAGGGCCCTCTTTTATGTTTTCAGAATTTTTTCCAGTTTTCCCTTTCATAATTGATTTACTCAATTTTTTGGCGGGTCAATTTTCTGATAGCTGGTGTTCTAATGTAGTCGAGTGCGCTGATTACGAACATGATAAACGCGGGGACCCGCTGATCATTATTTGCGCGCAAACAGAATGATTGTTGGCTGATTGCCAAAATTTTCTGGCAAACCCTGATAGATCTCCTCATCTATGCTGTACACCTTGGGTGTCAATAGAATAGACTTGACTTTGGTGTCGAAATATTATGCCGGCGTACCCAAGTGTGCACGATGCAGCTCTGCCATAGTGTCATCGTGAGGTCTGATTCTCTTGACGTGCAAGTAGGCCTTCTCAATGCTAATACTAAACTGCCTTTGCGTAGCTGGCGGTTTCTCTTGTGGAAACAAAATTATAAACTCTGGCCTATTTCTATGCAATTTTAAAATTATATCGGCGTTGGGCATAATATACTTTCTAATTTTGGAAAAAATCCACTGGCAAAATGCCCATCAGACGACCAGTTATACCAAGCAAGAATTGTTCCATACGTTTAATGGCATTCGGGTTGTTTGTACCCTTGGCAATATCAGCCGCTGTATCATCCATACATCCCGCACTTTTCAGCAATGACTGACGAGTTTCGTACGGATAATTGAATATGATCGAATTGTAGCTGATGAATGGGAGGGCACCGTTCGGAGCAACCGCCAGTGTATTATTGATCGGAAGTTGTGCACTCAAAAATAAACTGGCCAAAACATCATTGATCAATCCTACCTTGTCTTTTTTTTTAATCGTTCAATCTTCCACATTTTCTTCCACGTAAGTAATTTCCAATTCCACTTCGAGTAGAGTAGGACTTAAGTCGGTCAAGTAACCTTCGACAATGTGGATATGGAAATCTATACTCGGGTTCACATCAGAACTTGGAAGAGAAACTGAGCATGGTATGATGAATAACGTCGGCTGGAGCCATGCCGATCGTTCGATGATAGGACTGGTTGTATGACTCAACCAAAGGTTGCAACACATCAATGTATCGTTTGGTCTTTCGATCAAGTAGATAGCGCATCAGCATCGACTTGAATGTTCTTTGAACCTATGACAACGCGTTTTCTGAACAAGTCGAAACATGCTTCACACTCTTACCCTCTCTACTAAAGATGCCTTCTTTTCTGAATAAGTATAAGAGTTACGGAGAATACCCAAAGTTTTATAGGGCCTCTTCATTTTTCAATTGTAAAATTCAGTCTAAAATGTTCATGTGTGCGCAAGAATGAAAAGAAAAAGGTATTTTAAACTTACCCCCTTATCTGTATGGAGATACAAGGGTCTACTCTTTAGATCACTGTAAGCTTTTACAATTGCCTCATGCATCGCGTCACTGCCTAAAGTACGAAACAATAATTTGAACTCATCAGAAAGAATTTAGAGTCTAAACCTCACTTTTATTCTTGAGCGGGATTACTGTTAGTACTTTAGGAAATAAATCAATAATGAAAAGTCAAAATTAATATCCATCATTGCCATCTTTGTGAATTGTCAAGTCGGATAGATCAGCCATGGGGATCTCGTGCGGACCGTGAACATAGATGCGATTAGTCGGAAATTTTAAACGAGTCGGTTTAGTCAGTTGATACAATTCTTGAGTCGTGAGGAAGTCAGCTGCACGTTTACGACTCGAACCGGGTACAGCACGTGCAAGTTTGTCTTGACCACCAAATGTACCTTTCGAATTTGGAGTTTTATACACATTCTCCAACTTTTCTATTTTATTTGAAAAACCAGGAATCGAAAAAGCATTTATAAGCATGTACAGAACCATGTCATCACGCGTGACATCCTTCTCGTGACCGAGCTTAGTGACAGAACCTTCGAAAAATCTAAAACACTTTTAGTACAGTTCACGCACCCTCCTTTCCCGCAGCAACACAGGCATAAGTGAGAATACAACATGTCACAATATACCCTCGCCAGAAATTCAATTTTCACGCGCCTTACTATTCTGCATCACAGAAACGTCCCCCGTTTTCCTGATTTCCTCCTGCGATGGAGGCTGTAGTGATGGAAAATATAGAACTTGATTCACATTGTCGATGTGAGACACTGGGAAAATTTTTGTACCAGCCACATTGATTCCATTTTCTCCTCCAGCAACGACCATTGTGGGAGGCTCCTGCATCTCTGGAGTGATCGTTGGATGAGTGGCCTCTCCCTGCTTGGCGGGCCATTCTTCTGGTAAGATGCCCAGAACGTACATCTTGAGTTCCTTATCAATGTACAGCGGGTGAAACTACAGTATGCCTGATTCTTTAATGACTGACAAACGTGGCGCGGCCCGACAACTTCACCACATCTGGAACATGTTCGGTGTGTTTTGATATGTCTAAAATAAAGTGGGCAGTGTGAAGTAATAACTACGCGTCTTACAATAACATACCGGGAGTGATTTGAATTTCTTAAAATTTCTGCACAAATGGAGCAGTACCAAGCATTTAGGTTGGCGGCAGTGAGACGACGGACCGACATTTTTAACAATGACGGACTTTAATCAGCCAGTCACTTAAGAGGCACTGTGTGTAAGAATCGACTAATTCGACCAAAAATGGCCAATGTTGAAAAATGACCCCCATGTATTATTAGACATCTCGAAAGTAGATGCCATGGGGACCATGAAAACGAAAATCATTTCACGCACAGGTCAATATTCATGGAACAGGACCCGTTCAAAAATTTTTGGTGTCCAAAAAATGTGGGTCTTAAAAAAACCCTTATAGCTCGAATAATACGCAGTCAAAAAAAATTAGGCGCAGCTCATTAAAAAAAAAACCTTTTTCTCCACAAAGGTATGATATCTTGCATGAAACGGCCTCTTTCTATAATTGACAAAATTGAATCAAACACAAAAGTTCATGCAAGAATTTTCACTAAAATTTATCTCATACATGCATGCGTGCGAAAAAGCACTTTATTTAAGTGTACTCTATGTAAAAAGAGCTGGAAAAAAAAAAGTAAAAAGAAAAAATTAACCGCGTCAAAATTAAGTGGATCGGAGATTGTCACGACCCGTCCGAACACAAAAACCACCTAGTCGGCGCGCAAACTTTAAAATTTCCGCACTTTTTGATTCGGTCGTCTGCCGTGAGCGCCGGCGGCCGCTCCTCGAAAATCTTTGCTAAACGAATGCAATAGTTTCATTTCGATCAATCATGTGTGCTTTTCGATATTTTCGTTTGTTGGAAATATTTGCTCTACTCACATTGTCTACATTATACTAAAATTTCCACAAAAATGCAGATTCCGAAAGTTGTTTATTTCATACATCGATCCTTAGCTTTTGGACAAAATTCGCTAGATCGGTTGTAAGTTCAAGACAAAGAAATTTTTTCATTCCATAGAGCTGCCGAGTAAAATTGGAACGGTCTTTTGAATTGCATTAAGCATACAGATTAATTTGACGGCTATTCTATTATTGACAAAAATGTTTCTCCAGCCTTGCCGAATATGTTCTCTCATCTACTCTCAGCAAAGTGGTGGCCGTGTGCCAAATTAGTGATTACCATCTTCAATATTTCGTTTTGTGTTCCAAGACATCTTGCTGTATGGTTCATGGGGCTTTTAATGGCAGGAGTAGAATTGCCTACAGTATGATACGCTAGACTTTGTCAGGCGTCATAGCATATCGCTATTGTAAATTTCGTGTTTAGCCAGCCCAGTATTCTAGTTGTATTGTTTTGTGTTCCAGATGATTGAACGTGAGATGACACAAGAAATGGCATTACTCCAATACATTGAATAAATAATGGCGCGGTTCAACAAAGACATTAAAACCCAGAGATCAAATTTAACCGAAATTTCGTTTTGCATTGATCGAAAACATTAGCGGGCACATTTCCATCGAGTGAGGACAGAGTCGATTTGGTAATCGGCCAAATGATGATTAATTAAGATTGAGCTCTTCTCGCTTGACGGTCTGGTCTGAATGGCTGAAAACCGTCCGAGTGAACTGGAATTTGTTTTACTACAGCACAGGTGCTGTTTCTTGCACATCCTGCAGCCCTAAAAAATCAGAGATCAGTACATTAGGACTTTTAATCTATCACACAAGTTGCAGGAAAAGTAAAGAGCGATCGACGAACTCACCATCAGCAATATGTATTGTCGAAATAAGGCGATGGCAACGGCAATGACACCACCATTTGCAACTCTGGCGATAAGGCGTCTAATCACATTACAATGCACCTTAACAACACAAACTTTGTGTATACGAAAATATTGATTACACACTCCTAATCAAGGAAAACAAAAGGATCAAAATCGCTCAGCAGAGATAATTTGAGGAGCAGCCGCCGGCGCTCACAGCAGACGAGCGAAATAAAAAGTGCGGGAATTTCGAATTTTGCGCGCCGATTAGGTGGTTTTTGTGTTCGGACGGGTCGTGACGATCTCTGATCCACTTATTTTTGTGACGCGGATGGTCTCATTCTAAAGCCCATCTCTTTTCACATATGATATTCTAAAATAAAGTGCTTTTTCGCACGCATGCATGTATGAGATGAATTTCAGTGAAAATTCTTGCATGAACTTTTGTGTTTGATCCAATTTTGGTAATTATAGGAAGAGGCTGTTCTATGCAAGATATCATGCGTTTGTGGAGAAAAAGGTGCTCTTTTCAATGAGCTGCGCCCAAATTTTTTTGACTGCATATTAGTCGAGCTATAAGGGCTTTCTTGAGACCCACATTTTTTAGACACTAAAAATTTTTGAACGGATCCCGTTTCATGAATAGTGACCTGGCCGTGAAATGATTATCGCTGTTGTGGTCTCATGGCATCTACTTTCGAGATGTGTAATAATACATGGGGGTCATTTTTCAAGGTTGGCCGATTCGGAGTCGATTCTTACAGACAGTGCCTCTCAATAAAACTTATTGAAGACACCACATGTAAGTAGTAGGAAACCTATGCTGCAATGCGTCATTAGGAACCATATTTAGCCCTCTATTACATCTGATTGACTGATGGGTGGGGTAACGTGACTAGGTCGCGCCCCCTCGATTCTGATTAGTCGGCCATGCGCGCTTGCGTGACGTCTTTAAGCCAGCTAGTCCCCCCCCCCTTCGCCGTGTAGCAGGACGGCTATTGTCTTAGCGCGGGCTAATTGAGTAATTGAAAAGGTAATTAATTGGGCGGGCGCGTAAGCCCCCACGCTGAGCCAGCTAGCGACAGCTGTTGGTTTTCTTGGTGGACCGATTCAAATTTGAAAAATTTTGAATTGGATGGCTTGGGTGTGGAGGACTCGTCTCCATAACAACATGTGTACGATATACTATACGATATACGATATAGGAAAGAGATCAAGCAAATACAAGAACCACCTGCTTCATTATTCTTGATTTCCTATTCTCCCTATTCTCAGTCGTTGAAAAATCGGGCGACAACTCTCCCCACATTCCGCACACGGCGACCGCGGAAAATCTTTCAATGGTCTTACAATGGTTAAGCATAGGCAGTGTGAAGTAGCGCGCTAAGCGCGCTCACCGTCATGTTTAAACCACCTACAGTAGGCCTAGAGCAGGTACAGCAAGCCGAAAATCGTCAAAGGACAGAGACATGATTATTAATTTTTTTTAGGCAAGGGATTGACGAGTTGTTTCATGCCATTTTTTTAAAGCCAGTGTGATGTAACTAGCAAAATCAAAAAATTTTCTTTTTCTTTTGTCGAAGGAACTATTTATGTTTTGTTTTTCCTGACAAACTTTAATGTCGTTAAAAGACTGACGAACTGTTTAGACATTTTTTATCTTCGTTACATTTTGTTGTGCATTGTTATATGATCTTATGGCATCCTGTTTTTCTTTTTTGTTTTTGTTTTAATTTTTGCATTCGCGAAAAGTCTTTTAATTTTTTTGTGCAATGTTTATACTATCTAATGACATCCTGGTTTATTCACTTCTGACATTATGCTGAAAAAATAGTTGTGCATAAGTGTGAAGTCTCGAAATTATTGCAGGTTACAGAATGAAACCAAGTGAATATGAGTATAAGGACAGAGAGTGTACTGTACTGAGTGTAAAGTTATTAACCAGCACGAAGAGTAGTTGCCGTCGATTGATGTAAGCTACAGTAAGCTAACCTCGCAGAGATCGCTCATGGATAATAGTTCACAAATGTCACAACCTCGATCGGTGGTCAAGAAAACGATACATGATTCTTTTTCTTGTGATACTATTGTATTAGCGCTTGTAACCATGTGACATCCAGCAGGTTTATGAAAAGCCCTGTGGCGTAAGCTTACACTTCTCATTGAATTTGTTTCTTCATCTACTTTACACTATCCATGATAGGTTGTGATATTCGCGCTGACAAGGAGCATGTGAAGTTACCACTCTCTCTCAGGCAATCTATTCATTGCAAGACTAGCTCACTGTAAGTACAGTGCTGCTTTACACTTCATATTTCTTACTATACTTTACATAATCAGAATTAGCACCAGACTCTGAGAATTACTGTAACTTTACACTGAATACAGTACACCCTCTGTGCGGCAACTGAAAATGTGCTACTTTACACCTCACACTGTAGCTTGCACCACTGGTATTAGCCGCAGAATAGCGCTGGTTACTGTAGCTGTGATATATTATATATATATATAAATACATACTTAGAGCTTCACTTCGCACGATTTTGCCTGCTGTTACAAAGCGAACAGCTAAATGGCATTTTTTTGTGCTTCTAGGCTTGGTCTTGGCTAATGTGCTCTGATTACTATGGCCAACGGGCAGCCTATGATCAATGAATGATTCTAGAATGAACAAAAAATTGATGAATTAGCAAATATGGAAAAGTTGTGAAACTAGGTCCCAGCAGTCACCTGGCGTATACATGATGAGCAGTGAGGCAAAGACTTGAGAGGTGCGCTGCTTCTGTCGTGGCATCATGATACGTATAATTCATACTAATAAATAACGAAATACTCTATATCTGTAATGGGAAGTAACCTTTCGAAAAAAGTTGATGCGTTATACATTGTTGCAAAAATTCCACGTACCTATTGCACATATTTATATCCGATCCCAAATTTTCTGATCTGGTCCGATCCAATCCGATCCGGCTGTGAGTAATGATCGAACGATTAGGTCATAAATCCTATTATCGCTAAGATGCCCACTCCTGAATGCGCGCACCCCGCTGTGCACCAACAAGCACCGAAACATCACACAGAAAAAATAAACAAAACCAAAAACCGTATCAGGCAAAAAGGTTATTGAGTGAGACAACGACAATTGCTGCATGAACGGTGACGGCTCCTGGGCTTACATATTCTGGCCCCTGTGACCCTGATAACAGGTAGATGACGGTCAGATAGCAACCTGGATAAAGACGGTAAGGAGCATTTGGAAGGACCTCATTTGGCGCCAGGAGTTGATAAGTACGGATACCATCCCGAAAGATCCGAACTCCAAGCGGCGAAAACTCTGCTTGACCAGACGGGGGATCGCCATTTGCCGTACTAGACCCTAAAAAGTTAAGAAACGCAAGCATAAGAATTCGAACCTGTCCAAATGCAAACCTGCTTCTAAGGAACAAGCCACCCAAACCAAGTACGAGTGGCTCTAATTTACGAAGTCTCTCTCGAGGCAACCCGGAAGCATCCTGTAGGGTGCGAGCGGCAGGAGACCCGGAAGTGAGCAAGTTTCAAAAAAATCCCTTCCCTGATCGGAAACTGTGGTGCCATCCAATGCACCTCCCAGAATTTCGGCAACTGTGGATCCAGATACTCTAATCCAGAACATTCTTGGCGCTTTATTCAGCGGTTGCGCGTGCACATGTCAGTGCCAATCAAGTTGAATAGTCTTTGGCGCGCTGTCTTGAGACAGCAATGTTAGCTGGACCATCATTGTCGCACTTTAATCGTCGTTGCACCGCTGATATCGTGAGCGATGCTCTCGTCCAAGATTAGTTTGCGATACCAGAAAGAGGCTTTGAAAGTCTCTGCGGGCGGCTTACGATTAGACGGAAAGGCAACAGGAAAGACGATTCGAAAAGCCTGTTATGAGCAGCTGGTGAATAGGCCTGCATATTCCCCGTTGCATAAAATTCTCGTGCGACCCTGGTGCGAGCTGTGGCAAGAACGAAAAAGTTGAGACGCGGACAGAGAAAAGGCTGCATGTTTGCGTAATGCGTATATGCATATACGCACACTAGGTAAGGCTTATACGATTTAATTTCAATGCGTATTTTGCACGCAACCAACCGTACATTGTGCAGTACATACCACCCCATCTTGATCGATTTACATCATAGACATACAAGTATCATCAGTCGTCTATGGTTTTTTCGCTTCTCCTGACAATGAGTCTTTCAGAATGTTTGATGGAATGTGACCCCATCGATATCGCCTGGTTGTCGTCGACGCTCCTTCATAACTTCCTAACTCCTCCCTTCATAAACACGTCTAAAAAGACCAATGCGCCAACACAACACGTCTACATGCTGATATATATTTCTAAAACAATCTGTTATCAGACATCAAAAAGGTTAGCCCAGCCACCCTACTCTAACCAAATGCGAGGCAAACAGCTGGGCTGGGCTCCCTCGGCGGCACATGCTTGAGTGTGTTATACTTATCAACAGTATCTCTGTTTATCTTCCGTTCAGGGCGAGGCTCACAATCGTAACGTTATTCACGCACTCACCCACAATGCACGCCTTTGTGATGTACTCGGTGCATCGTGGAGTCATGGGGTCGAATCTAAGTGAGGTTTAATTCTTTCTCTCTCTCACCAAAGGCTGGTACCCACATGAATACACTTATTTGTATTTTAGAGTAAGTACGGAAGTTTGTAGTTTTGGAATACAATTCTCTTCTGTTACATCGAGCTCACGTGGGGAACAGTGAGGACTTGCTGCAGTAAGTTTGCACGAGGCCGGCAAATCATTCCGCGTAAAATGTGCCCCTTCACCCTCGAATGCGCATAAGCATTTGGTGATGTGGTAAAACATGAACATGAACATGCATCTGTCGTGACAGCACGAGTTCTGTATGTGTAGCACCTACTCAGTGACACTAGAACATAAAGTTCAGCTTCTGTGGAGCCAGCATGCTACAGTAATAGCTTTGGGCGTGAAACCTTCAGAACACTTTCTTCAGAACACCGTTACACTTTCTATCACTGACAGTGCAGCAATTCTGTTTAATCACAATTTATCTACAAACGCCGCCGAGGGAGCCCAGCCAACCGTGTCTCGCCTCGCATTTGGTTAGAGTAGGGTGACTGGGCTAACCTTTTCGTTGTCTGATAACAGACTTTCTTAGAAATAACAGTACTTTTTCGCACCTAGATTTTGGCTAGGAATTCGGAATAGATAGAAGAAATTTGTCGTCTAGTCCTCCTGAGCTGAAGCAAATTTCGTACAAAGAAGGTTCCCACGTTATGCTCTGTCACTGTGGCCAACTGCGCATAAGTTCCAGAAAAGCTGGTCTAAAAAGGCAACTAATGTGGCTTTTGATAGGCAGGAGGTTCTCACACTGTTAAAGCACTCTACTGAAGGTTGTGGCGCTTCCGTAATTAGTATTACTAATTAGTATTACTGTTACGAATTAATATTACCAATTAATTAATATTACCACCAGAAAATATCACTGGCAATAATATTTTATGGTGGCAGACGGGTTCAATTTCCGCAACAAATATTCTTTGCTACAGAGAATGTACAAAAGATCGCAAGTTTGTTTTCTTCAAAAATTTTCAGCTCACAAATCAAAACATTAAAAAGCAAACCAACTAATCGCTATAAAAATTTCGTCGTTAAAACTTACATGAAATGCACAAATAATTGCCCCCCCCCCCCCAACTTCAATATTCGTGGAAGAGTACAATGATTTGCAGAGCAGCACTTTTAATACATTTGAAAGCATTTGAAAAATTTTTTTTGTGCCTCCAATGTAACGCTAATTCAGCATATTTGAAACAAATAAGAAGCTATAACTATTTTGTAGCACAGTATGTACTTATAAGAAAAATCAACCTCGCAGTGCCAGGTAAATGTGCTGGCAGCAAGCTCTAGTGGTAGAGCTTTCAAAAATCTCGTAAGCATCAAGAACAACGACTAAGGCTATAATCGCTTCGCATTTTTAGCACCCATACCTTAGAATAAAAAGCTTTTACATAAACATGGACAGTGTACAATCGTAATGGCCAAATCTGCATGACACATAAATTAATCACAGCATCATTTTCGAATTGGCAATGTAAATAACCATGAAGCTGTAAATAAACCATACGAATATAATAATAATAAACAAATACAGCATACAATGTACACTGTAAACTTAGCGAAAATATATTCAAGAATAAATACCAGGTTTAAAATAGGCAAGAAAAATGCTGGCACAGCTTGGACCCACTCACTTAGGTCATACAATAAAATGTAATACGTCAGTGCCATTGACAGTGCCTCAGTTTGTGAAGCTAGAGCCTGATAAGTTGAAGGTCGTACCTGCACATATGCGAATTCGACAGTGTTAAGCACTGTTGCATGGTATTGACCTGCTGATTTATACTTACCGACCGCCATTGAATGTGAGGACATTTAGTTGGGAGCAGTAGCTGTCCATTTGTTGACTCAAATATTCCAACTTGCTCAGTGCGGCACGCTGTCGAAAACATGACTTGCCGCCTGCTTCTTTGATTGCAGTTTCGGCTCTTCCGAGTAACTCCTTGAGTTGTCGCATTTCACCACAACACTTTTCTCCTTCCTGCTGATTCCACAGACAAATCACACTGTCCACCGCGCTTGGCTTCGCCAAAATGATGTATGGCCGTTCCCATTCAGGCTGCCACTTCTGTCCTTGCCCCTTCGGCACTGCCTGTAACCATAATAAATTATCGATTGGGAAATCCATGCATTCCTCATCCCTATCATAATGCCGCTTCTGTTTCTCCTGCGCTTTTTTGCAAGTTGCGGCGTATGATCGATTTCATAGCTTCCAAACCTACGGCAATATCGTGCACATAATCTTTCGTTTTCTTTCTCTCCGTCATTTGCACTGACAGCTCTCCAAAGATAAGTGGTTCCCGACCAAATAAGATTTTGTTGGGCGAATATTCCACAGATGATTGAACTGAAGACCGATACGCAAACAATGGGAACGGCAATGCGGTGTCTTAGTCTGTGTCAAACTGCTGCGAGTGAATGCTTGGCAGCGCTCCTAAAACTTTGTTAAAGCGTTAGGTCAGTCCATTGCACATTGGGTGATAAGCTCGTATTCTTTTTCTTGATATCACAGAGCTGACAAACTTGCTGCATCAGATTTGATAAAAACCCTTTACCTCATACTAATTCCTTGCGGCTACCATATCTGCTCAGAATCCCTCGCAAACGCTATCGCGACTGTCCGTGTTTCCTTGTTGGGTAAAGGCACAGCCTCTACCAATCGCGTGAAGTAGTCCGGAACACAGCAATATACTCATTTCCTCTTTTAGTGCGTGGCAGTGGGCCAATCAAGTCAGCTGCTACTCATTCCCAAGGGCCTGCTGTGGCCGGCATTGGTTGTGGAGGCGCTGTATCTTTACGAGTTTAGCTATTTAAACGAGCGCACCATGAACACTGTTTGACGTATCTTTCAACATCCTGGAAATAACCATCCCAATAGTACCGTTGTGCGACTTTATCGAATGTTTTGCCTAGGCCAAATTGTGCTGCAAGGGCGTCACTATGACACTGCTGAAGAATGTGGCCTGTCATATTCCGAGAAATGATCACTTGCAAAACAGGCTCAGCATTCTTACTACACGCATGAAATGCACCAGGAGATCGTCCTCCCTGATGTAGGACAATCTCCGATGTAGGACCAAATTTTTAGACGTTTGTGAGAATCAATAGCACTGTCACGAGTGCCCACGATGCCTGGCTTCTGATGGCCGAGACCCCGCCTTCACTTATCTTTTCGTTGTGCTTAGTCCCGAATATTTTCTCGATCTCCGTTGTTTCTTTGGCTGCAGCAGGCGAACACTGACGTTTTTTAAGTTCTGGCTTCCAGGGTTGCGTCACATTTTTGTGAAAACTTTTCATGATATTCGACTGGCGGGTATGTTTGTTCCGATGACTTCAAGGGAAAATGCTTGTCTCTGATTCAAGTCTCTAAATTAAAACTATGAATTCCGATTACGTTTTTCAATGGCTGGTAATGAAATTGCAGTAAGTACTGGCTATTGGCGATTGCGTCCTTATATTGCTGTCGAACACCGGGTACGCTCCAGTCCAAGTGGTGTGTGTTAAAATCGTTCAGCGACACATTTATGTTCGATGGCAGCAATACAGTCGTGCTGAAATTAGAAGGAATTCTACTGCAGAGAAGTCACGAGGATGGGGTATTGCCTATGTGATACGTGCTAATCAGAAGAGGACTATCATCAAGTGGGTCCACATCCAAAAACTTAATCAGCATCTTTTCATTGTGTTTCTGCAACTCACCCGTTCACTAATTCTCCACCAATAACGGGCACGTGATCATGGGGATCAGGGTAACTGAGGCAAGTGAATCCTTTCACCACACGGGGATAATAAATGTGTAAGGCACCGCACACTTCGTCAAGGGTTGAAAACCCACCCTAGAAACATGCAAAACTGTCTCTTCATTAGAAGCGAGACCCTGCAACTAGGATTGAGGAACTCACGTAGACGGTCTCGTTTGTCCTGCTTGTATCATGAACGCAATCGAGCATGAGTTCATCGCCCAGTAGGACCATACGTGGTGGATCCAGGCGACGGAAGTTCTGAGGTTAAACAGTTTAAAAGCTATTTAATGCTACGACGGTCGAATGCAAATGCAGGAAGGATAATTTCCAATGTCAACGGGACTGGAATATTCGTGTGAGCAGGAGTACTCTCCCAGCAGCAAAAAAGGAAAACTAAAAAGGAGCCATATTTTTTCTGCGAATAAAATTCATAATTGTCATCTGTGGAAAAGTCGGGTAGCTGTTTCCCATCCTGATAATGCCGCATCTTCGTATTTCTTCCAAACAAATGCATGTGCAGCGCTGAGTAAATCAGGTAGACGCCAGACTGAGGCAGCTTGGATAAGCAGCTGGCGAAGTGAGAAGAGAATTTGACCTCGGGGTCACCAGGAGGAAGCACTTGATAAGGGGAATGCTCAGGTGTTCCCAGTAACATCATGCCAGCATCGATTGGACGTAGAGTTGGCGTAAGATACATACGAGCCCCGGAATTATCCACGATGCCTGAAAATCATACCGAAGTTAGAAAGAGCACTTTCTGGTGTTTGAAACCCTTCTGTGAAGTGAGCTCCTGCTCCTTAATAACTTATTCCCAATAGGGCGACAGAGAGAACAGAACACTGAAAAAAGGGAAACAATGCTCACGTTTTTCCCAGTCACATGCCCTCAAAATTTAATTTTTACGCACTCTTTTGGCTTTTTGTATGACTCTTACCACATTTTCATGACTATTGAAGACCATATGGGAATAGTTTAATCTGGTTTTATTAACTATATTTTTATTACAACACAGTGGCAAAGATAATGGCAAAATATAGGGCAGCCGAACGATTTTTTTTAGTAAAAGTTTTGTTGGTCCAATGTTAAATGTTACGAAGCTTGCAAAATGTCATCAGACAAAAATTATTCCTTGGAGCCCGACGAAATTGTGGGCATTTGCACACAAGTATTATCCTCTTTCGTGATTTGTATTATTTATAGTATCTGTTGAATAGTGTGAGCGCTTTGCTTTAAAATTTAATATCCCGTGAAGAACATTTTAGGGCAGATTGAACCCCTTCGGCACGCTAAAAGTAGGACTTCTATCGGTCCATATGCTCATGTAGTTAAGTCACACATCTTACTGAATAACACTTGGTCAGCGGGTCTACTAGGAAACCCTAGGTGCGACTTCCAATCAACTTAATATTTCAAGTTTTTCTAATTGTTTTTTACTTGTTAGCCTTTTCCGATATTGTGACTTTTTCTGCCACCGCCTTTCCCACCAACCCTCAATACCTGCAAGAATTGCACGCATAAGCCAGAATCGACCAAACACGGTTTTTGCACCGAACTGAACCTCCCCAAACTTTTTCTCAAATCTCATCGAAAACGAACCGAGCCGGACCGAGCCGACCGAACCGAACCTACCTACCGAAACGAACCGAGTTTTCTATGTTCACCCTCAGCACATCCTACATAAAGTATCATCATCTATACCGAGTGCCATAAAGGATGACCCGCTAATGTTTCGTCTTCTACCAGCCTCAATCTGCAAGTTATTGCGGTAAATTTTTTACCATTGTGTTCAGCATTCGATTCTGAGCCAGTTTGACGTGTTTTGCTAGCCATTATATTCACCATTCGTTTTTAAAACGCGATGTAGCTGAAGTACCAGCTGTCACAACTTTTTTCACAATATCCAAACGCGTTCGTTTTGTCAAGCGTCAACTCAGCTTTTGGAGTTGCTTTGGACTTTACTCGATCCCAGTTTATTGCATAAGCAAATTCTTCCCAGACCGAATAGTCTAATGGTTCAAATCGGGACTACTCAGAGGCCAACGCTTTGCTTCGTTAAAATCAGGGAAAGTGATCCCTGCACCATTTCTTTTAATCTTTGTGGGTTTGAGCCTTCGCGCCATCTTGCTGAGATGTCCAGTTAATCACAAAATCCTTTCTTCTATATTTCTCAGCTGCTTGCAAACCATTTCCATTTGAACGGAATCATTGACTGTAATTTTCCCCGACATGAGCAGCGGTGTAACCAAATTTCTGAGGTCTTGACTTTTCATTTGTTGTACAGGCAACTGTTCAGTATTATGGACACTGATTTGTGAGTGCTGCGATCGATGAAGCAAATGCTCTATCCTTCCTGTGTTAGTGCAAAGTTTACTACAACGCGACTGCTTCCGTAGAAAACTAGCCATTTATGTTAGTGTCATTCTTTATGGCACCCGATATTTTAAAAATATTCAGAGGTTACTCCTTTTTAACCATTTTTCAGATTGAAATTTTGAAGATAATGAAGAAAGGACTAGATAATTAAGAAAAAGGGACAGAGAAATTTAAAGCTGAAGCGAAACCTCAAACAAAATGACCGCGTTTTTTTCCAACAAAAGAGGAAATTCGAAATTGGTTGTTTGGTTCGGTCCGAAAAAACCAGTTCGGTTCAGTTCGGTTCGGTGGTTCGGTCGATGCTGGCACCATCGGCACCCAGTTCGTCGGCCGAAAACATGCTGTACGATTTTTCTGTGCGCTTATATACATATCTGCAGTTAAAAATTTATTTGTTTAGGGTAAGTTAGAGTTTATTTCCTGCGGAAAAAGAATTTGATTGCCTCTTGGGAGAAAGAAAAACCTACGGTATAATTCTTAGTATCCTCATACGGCTGTAGGAATATATAAATAGTCTTAAAAATCGTTTTGTCCGAGCTTTTTTTGGTGAAAGAACTGGAACTTACCTGCTAGACGAGCCGCTACAGTTAATCGATCTCGCGAGAAGAAAACAAGAAATCTACCAAGAAAACACTGGCTGCGTGGTTGCACTGATAAATCCACTGCATTTCGAACAATTTCGAGCTCCAACTGTTCGAAGTATGTACTGTAGCTAGAACTTGGTCGAGGTGCATTGGGCACAGGCGTTTGCGAACTAATCATGAGCAGGGAGAGATCCTGCAGTCGCAATTGTGGTACCCTCCCCGGTTATAGATCGGGATACCTGCACGCGTACTAAGGTTCGAATCTATCCTGCGCGGTCCCTACTGAAACATACACTAATATAGATAACCCTTTATTAGGCCGACAGGCGAACACCTCTACGCTGGAACAACCAACCAAGTGAAGAGCACTTATAGAGGGAAGGGCAGCTGGGGGAATAGACGCAACCGCACCGATCGACGAGTAGATGATGACTGAGGAGCAGTCTAGGCGGGCCTGTCAGAGGAGGATCCGGGCGAGGAACATAACTAGATCGAACTGGTTATATCTGGGCTCGCTCTGCTCTCATAAAAGAGGCCTATAGAAGGACACTCCATGCACGAGACACACGTGTCACCAGGTGGTCTGCACCGAACGGAGAAGGAACCCTCATCGAGAGACTGGGGTTGTACTTCTCCCTCCGCCAATTGAGCGTGACCCCACGCTCCTTCTAGACCAGCTACTCGCAGCCGGAATAGAGGAAAGCGGGAGAGCTAATGGCGATCAGGGAAACAATTTAGACACCTGATCCGCCGGCCTTCCATCGCGCAGTCAGATCAACAGGGGAGCCAAAGATATGGTTGGCACGCAGACAAGCGCTGCTACGAAAAGTCGGGTGGACGTATGCAGAAGCCTGCTGCCCAAGGATAGGTGCGCCCGTGCCCTGGAGAGGAATCTTCTGTGCGGTATGACCAGCTGATAAGAGGGGCACATCGAACAAACGCACATGACGTATACACCTACATAACAGTCAATACTCATGGCGCCTGAACCCACAAGGGCGGGTATCTCCCCCCTCCCCTTCCAAAAAGCTTACACACTCACAAAACGTCCAAGATCACGGGGATCGACGTGTTCAACCGGCCATATTGAGATCAACTAGCGATCAAAGGCACATGAGGGTAGATCGAGAAGCGATCTGAGCTGAAAGCAACCTAACAGGAAGAGCCTGTGGGGCGCGTGCGCATAAGACAAGTAGGATACAACGCACGCGCGGCATGCGCGTACGCAGAAGGCACAACCGGCCTAGCAAAAGGCACAGCCGGCCTGAAAGTGCGCGTGCGCGTGCGCGAAGAAGCATTAGACCCGCTTCGCAGCCTTCGACGAGCGCGCCGCGGGGCGGGTTGACCAGGAGACAGACGTCCCATCATCGGTCATGCCAACAGGCAAATCAGCACCACGAGCTTTCTGGCGTTCTTCCATCACACGATGGTACGCCGAGATAGGGAGTCCTTGCAGATAAGCTGCGGGACTCGAGGAAGCAGTGACAGTGCGACGAACTGATCCTGGTCCCTGTGGCCGTTGATCGTGCGGCACTCCTCCACCAGACGAGGTCGCACTGCTTAATCCTGAAGGTGACGGGCACGACCCAGACAGAGACAGCTGCGCCATCTCAGAATAAAGAGCAAGAACGAAATGCGCGGGCACAGGACCCGATGGAATAGGAATAGGCGGTGAAGACACCGCAGACGAACCCGTTTGCCAAGCCACTTTTCCCAATTGGAAGGCACAAGTACGTATATAGGTGACGGCTTTCTCGGAAAGGCACCAGGCCTGGAAGGTGACGAAAGGACGCTTCGTAGAGAAATGGAAAACTTCCCTGTTGTCATCGAAAGGCACAGTTTCGATATTGATGCATCGCCGACCCTGGTAAAGAACGAAAGGCATATCAACAATGCAAATAGGCTTACCAGAGGTAGGGTGCTCCAAATGATACGCATTGGGGATGAAATACGAGAAGATACACGCATCATCAGACGTATCGATGACGTAATAATTCGGAAGCCAGTACTCCGTAGGGAACGGGTCAGGCAATTGAGCACGTGACCCGGGAATTGCAGCGATGCACTCGGGCATCGTGACGGTGTAACGAGACGAGCCAGAGTGATTTTTTCTCAGAAAACAATCAGGGGCAGTTCAGGGGTTCCATCTCGAGGCGGGAATTCAAATTCGCAAAATGCGACAAACGCATTCTAGTGCTGTAAAGGACACGGGTCCTAAAATTTAATATAACGCTATGCCTGATAAATATAGAGTTTATCCATGTCCAAAGTCTGGACTGGGAAATCCAAAAGGTCCTTCTCGTTAGCTGCAAGTTTAGCTTAACGAACTGCTCCATGAAATTTGCATTTCCTACCCCTATATTTCTTAGGAAGATGCGTCTTCTGCTTCAATTTCGCTTCAAAATAGGCCAAATGGTCTTTGAAGTCTTTGAGCGCATTAACATGAACATAGACTTCGTTCATGCTATCATTGTACAAGAGTACACGATAAATTTGAGAAATGTCCGACATCCGGAACAAACTTTCATAAGTGCGCATAATTTTCTCCTTATTTTCAAAATCGATGAGATAACCATCAGAGAATTCGACGATGAGGCCAGGCCACCACGGATACCCTGTGACCTTGACTCACATAATTTGACCACGGCGAAATTCACCTGGTTTCTCACCTTGTGACGCACCACTAGATTTTTCAGTGAGGACAGGGGGCATACTTACAGTAGGAGAGCCAGAATCAATCGTTTCCATACGCTGATCAGGTTCACGGGAAACCACAGCAGGAGTGTCGGTTTGAATAGCTTCGGGTTCTTCGGCCAGTGCGGGGTCGACCACAATGGGCGTAGGTGCACTGATACCTTCGATGGATTCGTTGGTTTCGACTAAAAGTTGTGGATGCCAATGTTCCAATACGGATCCAGGACACTACGGATAATAACACCTGTGTCACCTAGGATCATAACAACTTCATATGGCCCAAGCCAGTGGATGCTAAGTTTACGAGATAGGCCTTCTTTGTAGTGGTAATTAGGCTTCCTGACCCAATCACCAACTTCCAAAGAAAGAGGCCTAGCTGTCTTGTCAAATTGCATCTTCTGGTGAAGATAAGCAAGTGCAAGATTCTCTCGAACCTTAGCTTCAATGCTTGCCATGCGAACACGCAAGTGATCGACATAATCAGTCGTCGAGATGTACTGGGTGGCTGGACGAGCCAGTAGGACATCGAAGGACGTAGGAGGCTCCCGCCCATCACATATGAGATAGGGGAAAACCTCAGTTGTCGAGTGAGGGGTATGTCTATAGTTCATCATGATCAGCCGGAGTCAGTTATCCCAATCCTTCTGATCAGGGTGCACATGACATGCCATCGAGAAGCCAATAAGCTTATTCAAATTCCCTACGTTACCATTACACTGAGGATGGTACGGAGTCGTCGATGCCTTTTTGATAGCAAACTCGTTGCAAAGGCGTAATACGAGTCGGGAAAGAAAATTTGAACCACGATCACTGAGTAGGACTCTCGGGAATCCATGATGGGCAATCCATCCATCGACCAATAGACGAGCAATGCGAGGGGCCGTTTGATTGGGAACAGCATAGGCTTCGGCCCATTTTGTGAAGATACACATAATGACCGCTACAAAACGGTTGCCTTTATTGGAGACAGGGAAGGGTCCCTGCACATCGATCACAACAGTGTCGAACGGGGCTGTTCTGGGCACTGTTTGCATCGGCGGCCGTTCGTATCGGTGCGGCTGCTTGAATCGTGCGCAAGTGCCGCACTTAGAGCACCATCGGCGCAAATCTCTACGCATAGAAGGTCAAAAGAACTTATATCGCAAAGCCGCGAATAATCGGTCGAAGCCGGGGTAATTGGCGTCCCTGTGGGCAGAATCGAGGATGAATTTGTGCAGAACCGCAGGGACGACAATTCTGTCGTGCATGTCGGCTCCTTCGACGAGACGACCATGATAAGACCACCTATGTAGGAGGATTCCATCTTTGTCCAATGAAAAGTCTTCCGCTTTTCGTGCTGACTTTGCATGTAGCAAATCGTAGCCTTCCAGATGACTAATAATCTGAAACTAATATTCTTCGTCACGTTGCATCTTATGAAGTAACTTACGCGAAGGCGGGTCGGGAAACACGTCGGATGCCAATGAGGGAATATCGAGCTGTGTCTCCACCTGACAATCAGGGTCTAATTCATCAATCAATCCAAGATCATCCTGATCGGATGAGTCGGAATCTAAAGATAGATTATGATCAGGTTTAACAGATAATTCTAAAGTCGCATCATTAGGATCAGCTCGATCCGTGACATGTACACGAGCTGCTGGCAGGTGAGAGGGCTGAGACGGCCCAGCCAAACTTACTGCCAAATCGATGGCGCTGTCATAATCACTGTCGTATTCTGGGATAGCTGGTAGTTCGAGCTTGTTAGTCAAAGCTACCATGCTCCAAGAAAAAGTAGGAGTAAGAGGCGCAGGAAGCACCTCGTTCATGCATGACGCATTTGGAATTTTGACGTATCGCCAGCACCAAAGGCTCCCATGCAGGAGTTCGGGCGGGCAATCGGTACGATCGTCGCTCTCTGATTCAGATTCACTACGGGGATCAGAGCGAGAATCACGAGCAGACTCACTCTCAGACGTGGAATGGAATGCTGGTGCAGGAAGCGCATCTATCATGTCGATGGCGTCCTGATAGGTCTGGACTTCTTTTGCTGCCGCAGGCGCGGATGTCGAAGTGGAACCATGAGGAATCAATGCGGCCAAAACAGAGGCGCTACATCGATTGCACCGTTGATATGGATGCAGTGCTGCGAATAGTACAATATCGGCTGTTGGTAATCTCGACAAGGCGTCGGCAGCACCATTATCGCATCCATGAGCGTGAGTGATACTAAACAGATAATCCTGTAGTTTGAGTAACCACCTACCCCTCCTACCTCCGAGATCTTTCTCCTTAAACCATTGTAGGAGCGGCTTATGGTCGGTATATACCTCAAACGGGCGACCATAGAGATAATATCGATAATGGAGAATGCCCCAATAAATAGCGAGGCATTCTCTATCGATCGTCGAATACTTCTGTTCGGCTGAGTTGAGCGTACGAGACGCATAGCCCACCGGCCACGGTTTCGTTGGACCAGCTGGATCATATTGTTCCAGCACTGCGCCAATAGCCGTGTTGCGCCGTAGCATCTGTGCTTAACCGGAAAGGTGAAGAAAAATCAACAAATCGCAGGACTGGTAGGGAGACCAGCCGCTGACGGAGATCTTTAAATTCTGACTGACATGCGTCTGTCCATTTGAATTCGGTACCCTTTCGGAGGAGATGCCTCAGGGAATGTGATCGCTGGGAGAATCCCTCGATAAACGATCGGTAGTAACTAGCAAGACCTATGAAGTTATGCAGTTCGTCTTGGTTCTGGGGAACTGGAAAATTGCTAACCTTATCGATTTTATCGTCTGTTGGACGATAACCGTCTTTCGATATGCAATGTCCAAGGTACTCGACCTTGTCCATTCCAATCGAACACTTCGATGGTTTTAATTTTAGGTTAGCATATCGAAGTCGATCGAACACAGTTGACAAGTGGGACTCGTGTTAATCAACCGATCTGCTAAAAATAATAATATCGTCAAGATAGCACATGACGTATTGCCAAAGAAGGCCACTCAAAGCCAATTCCATGCATCGTTGAAATTCAGCGGGCATTACCGAGGCCAAACGGCATGTTTGCATATTTCCAAAACCTAGAGGGGGTGATAAATGCTGTTTTCTCAGCCGTTGTCGGATCCGTTGGGATCTGGCTGTAACCCGAAGTCATATCGAAAACAGAAAAGATGGTACTACCTCGCAATGTATACAACATTTCGTGAATATTTTGAAGCGAATGCGCATCTTTCCGTGTCACGACATTGACAGCCCGGAAATCGATGCACATTCTCCAATCGCCATTCTTCTTTTTGACCATAACGATCTGAGATGCCCAAGAAGAGCGTGATGGTCGAATGCAACCAAGGCGAAGTATTTTGCCAATTTCTTCTTTCACGATCGATTTTTGGCTTTCGATCAGGCGATGGGGTCGAGCCATAATGGGCTTGGCATCGCCTGTGTCGATTTTGTGCTTTGCTAAATGCGCACCTGAAATCTCATATTTATTTAGCGCGAAAACATTACAGTTTGAAGCTCAAGATCAGCTTCTGAAAGTTGATCATGGCCAACATTTAGTCTGCGCAAGAGCGTCTGTTGCCCATCGGGATCATTAGGATCAATATGAACATTTTTCGGCCATGTCTCAGAGTTATAATCCTCTATATCACGAACAGTCGTGAAAGTGGGATTGACGAGTTCCACCTCTGGGTCAATAAGTAGCTGAGGCTGAAGGAACTTTGGCATGGGCCTTTTCTCAGGACCTATGTTAACAACGGAGCTGTACTCACCAATGTCATCATACTGGACGAGATCGGGGATAACCCAAACTTTGCGCGGGCTTTCTCTTACGCGCAGAGCCAGGTTGCGATAAGTATCGAGTTGGACCACTCGGAATGGATCGAGTTGAGATAATAAACCAACATACGTGTACTTCGGTAGTATTTGGGAATAACCAGCGAGGTTGATCATTGTGATCTTGACAAATTTCTTCGATCGTGTGTTGACAGTGCAGCGCGGGATCATTACCCGAGAATCGACGTGTACGGGCTCGATCACGAGATCAACATCCCTGTACGCTGGAGGCAATCTTACGGGCACTACAGCATGGGCATGTGCCTTCAATTTGATGTCATACGTGAGCATTGCCATGTTGTTTCGTCCCAAGGCAATACTGTCTTTTCTGAACGGAACCTCGACGCCAGCGAGATCGCCAGCTGTGTACCGTATGACACCCAAATCGGTGAGATATTAAAATCGGTGTCGTTCGCGATTGAAATCTCCGCCGAGAAGGACTTGGTATTGGCTATTCTCTGAAACAAATAATGGTGTGTTAAAAGCAACTTTATCACCAATGACCACATCGAGGCTGATAATCCCAAGAGGGGCATTATTTGGCCATCGCCATCGATGCAGTCTGAAATACCACCTGGTTGTTGTAGGTCTCTTGAGTAGGACGAGCCTAAGACACTACGAAGAGTCGGTTCGCCAATAAGTGATACTGACAAACAGCTATCAATTAGCGTAATCAAATCAACGTGATTAATACGCGTCGTAATAGAAGGCAGCTGTACTCCCGTTGGGATGTACGCTGCTTGACCGTTATGAAAACAAACATTATGTCGTTCCCGAGTATGAAAAGAAAAAGACAGATGAGGAATTGACATCGTCGGGGCTTGATCATTTTTGACCTCATTACAGGACGAGCCTTGAGGTTCAGCGGATACAGCGATTGCAGTCGTCGAACCAGGCGATGCAGCAATGGGTGTACCTACTGCATCGCCCTCTCCCCGTTTTTTGGATGGTTGGGAGGGAGTTTCGCTGATGAACTTGTTCGACGCAATCGATCAGGGCCACGATTTGAATTAAAAGCGCTCGAAGTGCGAGTCAGACTATCATTTCGTCGACGAGATGGGCACTCGGATGATAGATGACCAGGTCGTCCACAGGAGACACAGGACTAGGGCGATTCCAGGCATAATGCCCAGTGCCACCGCAATTGTGACATTTGTTCTTGAATTCATTACCTGAGGCTTGTCGTTGCCTGGATAATTGATCACGATGAGGGTCGCGATCAGCAGACTTATCACGCGGACGATCATTGCGATATCGATCTGGTCTTTGATCACGTGATCGATATCCATGCTGGTCACGCTGTTCATACTGCCGTTTGTATGATGAATCGCGAGGGCGATACCCATATCGCTGATCACTGCGATAGCGATTGCGATATCAATCATCCGTGGATTCACGATATCGATCTCGAGATGAATCTCGATATCGAAATTCGGATGATTGACCACGATGATCACCATAAGAACGTGACTGCGAGTTACCTCGATAGGATCGCTGATACCCTCGTGGGCCACGAGAGCCAGGGTGTGAATATTGTCCACGATACGAGCCAGATGGGCCGCGAAATGAGGTGTGATGAACCATGTTGGAAGAACCAGGTTCATCGTCGTGGAAGTCTTCGTCGTATTCGTCGTCGACAAAATCGTCAGGCTTATCTGAATCAAAAGAAGAGGCTGTCAGTACTTTAGCAGATGAACTTACTGTAGCCATAGTCACTGCTGCCAACGAAGACGGCTAGTTCACAGCGAAATATGATTCATAATCACAGGCAAGTTGAATCTTCCGCGATAGGTCAGGCGGACCTTTCTCCGACAATAGGACTTCCGCCAATTTGGAGCGGAGTAGTTCCACTAACAAGGGAACATCGCCAACCGTTAAGTCGAATTTTGGAAAACCAAAAATTGTGACATGTTCCTGGGTACAAAAGAAAGCTCTATGCAGAATATTAGAGGCGTCTGGCCAACTGGTCAGTTCTGGTCAGCGTGAAGAGTACAGTGAAATTTTCAAATTCTGCTGGATTTTTTGGGTTTTTTCAGCAAAAAACCCCAAACCCGAGTGTTGGAAGCTTAAACTCGAAACTCCGAACCCAAAAATCTAGTTTGGAAAGAACTTTGCGTGTTTTTCTCAACGCTCAGCTTCGTTAACACACAAAAATTCGGGACTTTAGACGCTGACCACTGCTGACCAGTTGGCCAGACGCCTCTAATATTTTGCACATAGCTTTCTTTTGCACACAGGAACATATTACAATTTTTGGTTTCTCAAAGTTCGACTTAACGGTTGGCGATGTTCCCTTGTAAGCCAGCGGAGAATTGAAACGAAATTTCTTGTTCTCGCCGCGAGTCATTGGAGTAAAGACCACGGGCTAACTCACGAAGACGTTGTAGATACTTCATGACAGGCTCAGAGGCAGTCTGAACGCAGGCCTGAATTAATCGCCTTTGCGTGTCAGGATGAACTGGTCTGTGATAAGTTTCTGATATTGCCTAAACAGCAGATTTGAAAGACTTGGTTCGAGCTTTGGAGAGCTGAGACCAAGTGATTGCAGCATCGTATTTCATGCAAGATGCGAATTATCGTAACTTCACCTTGTCTTTGAAAGAATGCATGCAGCTTTAAAATTGCCTAAGCCGAATGCGAAACTCACCATTCACACCGCCTTTGAACGAGTCCAAAGGTTGTAATCGTGGGGTATCTGAACGGTTCGAAGTAGACTCACGTTTGGCTTCGATTTTCTCGATCGACGATGTCTCGATCCAGAAGAGCTGGAAGACTTGGAAGAGGAATCGGTCGTCGCCGATGATGACGCCGAGGGTGGCGATGACGATGGACTCGAACCACGATCGGATTTTGCATCCGTAGTAGAAACAGTACACGGCGACACATCATCTCTTCGTGATCGTTGCTGCCTTCAAGGCGGATCACGTGATGGTCGTTGTTCCTTCTTGCGAGAATCCTTATCCCGCTTGCCATGTTTCTTGTCGTCGTCCCCTGGTCGCTCCCCGGGGGGGATGTTTCGGCCCCCCAGGGGGGTCGTCCCCCTGGGGGGATGTTTCGGCTTACCACCACGGGGTGGCCTGTTGTCACCAACCGGTTCTTCACGAGAGGTAGGGTAGCTGTAACATGACTGGTCGAACCAGGTTGAATATGGACGACAGTAGGTACAGGCGACCTTTCAGAAGAAGTGGTTACTGTAGAAACAGAAGTTGGAGGGTATCTTGGGTACGGTGGGATATCCTTAACAGTTGCCTGCACTACAGATTCTCCCGGAAAATAGGACGTGGCCACATAAGGATCTGTATTGAACCCATGATATTCATTGTCGGGATGCCTATGACCACCAGGGAGTCTTAACTGGCAGAAATTAGTTTGGTTCTCGTTAGGCACTATAGTGAAAGAGTTACCTGCCTTTGGATCTTTCGACGAGGTATTGGTCGGAGGTGGCATGTTGCAAAAGGCAGTCCACCAATAGACGAGAGGATCCCATAAAAAGGATAAATGAGCATTACACAACGGATCTGGCAATTACTTACATTATTCGATATGCAATTGTTTCTTTGTGAATTAGAAGAATTCGAATGCTGCCGCTTGCATCCAACCGATCATTGGCAATTCCAGGTCGTTCTGAGGCACCTGACCTGTAGGGAAACTTAAAACAAAAAAACATTGTCAGCTATGCAATAGAGAACCAATTCTCGCTTCAAGAAAGCAAATACGTTGATGGGTGGCGTTGCATTTCTTTAATAATATCTCGAGGCCAAACGCTAAACCAGCCAGCCATGCCAGCCCAGCGATCAAGAATGCGAATATCAGAGCAATGGATGATATTGTAGGCCGTGACGTTGTGCGTATGGTGTTTGTTCGTACCATGTTGACCACCGGCCATCGCTCCTGCAGTAGGCGCAGGAGGGCTCAAAGTATACGCACTACTCGCAATCGCATTAGTCGAGGCTGGGTTTACCACTGTCGATGGAGATGTTTGAGACGGCATCGCAGCCTGAGTTGTGTCTAGCGAGCCAGTAATGGGGACAATCCCTTCGGCTGATTGATTGGTCGTCTGGGCCAAGGGGTTAGGAGCAGAGAAAAAAAAATTGTACCTACCCAACCCAAAGGCTACTGATGGACGATTGATGGCATTCTCGCCCAAATCGGTAGGTCCCAGGCGAGCGAATCGCGGTTAGACACATCGGCCTGTTGATCGGAAGAATGTTCGGTGAGAGGGCCTTGCAACGAAGGCGGCGTTAGAACTACGACTGGCACTGATGTAGCTGAAGTACAGCCAGTGCTCGGAATGGACGAAGCTGGTACAGAAACAGGCGTCGTAGCTGTTGTTGTGGACACCGTTTTGCTGGAGGAGCCGGTGTCATGACATAATGCGTCCGCCATCATAATGCGTCCGGCCGGACTCATTATGACGTCATAATGAGTCCGAGGGTGTCATAATGCGTCCGGGTGGCTCAAAAGCAACTAAGTCGATCCAAATGTAGAATGTACTGTCGTAACATCATATATCATACCATATATCATCAAAACAAAGCTAAAGTCACCACGAATACGAAGGCACGAAATGATGCAAACGATTGACAATTAAAATCGCTTACTCCCACGTCTTCCGAATTCCAAAGTGACCACCACCCAGCCCGCTGTGTGTACTCTCCAAAATGTTCTTCTTCCCGGCTTCACCAACGACAACAAGAGCGGCTTGGTCAAGCCTTTCCTCCTCAGTCTTCTGGTTCTCGCTTTTCTTACTGACTAAAGAAACGGCCTCATCAATCATCAAAACCCAAACCTGGAATTTCAAAACACCCACCTCCTCTTAAATGATAAAGTGTTCGTTCATTTTTCAAAACGGAAGCTTTGGCACTACGGCGGAGGTTTCTTTTTCCGTTATCCGTTGCTCCTTCTGGATACTTTCCATCGGCCAAATAAGAAACGATCTTATCCCTTTCGGACAGCTCCATTGGACTGAGAATATTCAACACAAACACCTCAGCCGACAAATCAAGCGCCTTTGTCCAGGTCTTTGTTCTCAACACTGACCCTGGACGCAATATGATTGCCTCGGACGCACTATGATGACCGCTGGCCAATCATAATGCGTCCGGCCAGACTCATTATGACGTCATAATGAGTCTGGCCAGACGCTTTATGATGAGGACGCATTATGACGGGACACCGGCTTGTGTTTACAGCTTGCCGAATGACGACTGTGTTGTAGTGATGGCCATCGTACGCACAAGGGTTGCGATATAGGCCTGAAGACAAAAAAGGATCGTTAGTAGACAATGTTACCGTAGGCTGTAGACCACTATGCGATGGTTGAATGGTGGGCTGCAGATGAGCGCTGCCCACTATATTGACGATTTCGTGTACCGATTGACGGACCGAATGCACCTTTTTATCAGGTCGTTGATATCGTGATGTTTGCAAGCGTCGCATACCCACAAGCGTGGGCTACTAGCCTAGATGTTAAACAAACAATGGCATGAAGAAAATAATCAATACAAATTCGAGCCGCGTGTAGAAACTGTGGGAAGAATACCACACGATGCCGAATAGGGGACTTGCCCGAGACACGAAATAAGGGCGAGTCCAAAGACGCAACGAGAAAATGACAATTTACCTGGTAGAGTCTGGGGATACCAGATGCACTTACTGAGTCGATCCCAAACGCAACGCGAATCTGGTTGCCGAGCTGCTTCGGGAATCGTACGGAGGTGATCAGCCGTGCTGTGACGAGTTCACTGACTGCAAGACTGGGCAAACCACGGGCAGACCTTGTCTGAAGAGATCAAGTGGATCTAGAACAAAAAATAAATAAATATTCTTCTTTTCTAAAAATTTCTTTTTTCTTTTTTCTTTGGAGAGATGGTAACGTCGACAAGCGACTTACCTCTCGGTTGATCGACGTTTGTAGAGTCAGGCGTACACCGGACGCAGGGAGTTCGTGACGCCAATGTGGTACCCTCCCCGGTTATAGATCGGGATACCTACAAGCGTACTAAGGTTCGAATCTACCCTGCGCGGTCCCTACTGAAACGGACACTAATATAGATAACCCTTTATTAGGCCGACAGGCGGACACCTCTACGCTGGTACAACCAACCAAGTGAAGAGCACTTATAGGAGAAGGGCAGCTGGGGAAATAGACCCAACCGCACCGATCGACGAGTAGATGATGACTGAGGAGCAGTCTAGGCGGGCTGGTCAGAGGACCGGTCCAGGGCCTGTTTCACCACGACTCCAGGCTCTGATCCGAAGACTCCAACTCTGGACTGGAGTGCTAAAAGTGTTTCACCATTCTGGAGTCAGACAGAATTTTGGACTTTGGCGCCCGGAGTCCTTTAGGTGGCAATGGAGCTTCGTTGCTTTCACCAAAAGTTACAATAAGACACTCCATGGTGTGCGGGCTCCAGAAAATGGCTACCACTCAGAGCAGAAACCTTGGAGTCTTGCGTGACTCTGAAACCTCGCTCTACCCGTTCAAAGAGAAAAAGTTTATTCGCTGTGATTTTAGTTTTTTTGAAAGCGGTCGTTATGAACGCAGGATTTTACGACCACTGGAATTTTATGGAAATGGATGACGATGAGGCCGCTGAATTACCACCTGAACGCCTCCAACGTATCTATCGACCAAGGATAAATTTTGACTGTGATCAAATCGATACTAAACAACGTTTTCGATTGACGTAACTGCACGTTAACTTACTCGTCGATCGAATTGGTCAATTCATAAAGCACGATACGGCGAAAAACTGCGCGTTATCTCCAAAGCAGCAAATCATATTGTCACTCACGTAAAACTGCGTCGATTAATTATCACGCACGGAGTGGACAAGTTGTGGATAATCATGCCATTCTTGATCTGGTACTTGGCGACTGGCGATAATTATCAAACAGTGGGTGATTCACACGGTGCGAGCAAATCTACCTTATCACGGGCTTTACATCGTGTGGTCGATGCAGTTAATCGATACATACATCCCGCTGTTATTGACTGGCCAGGTGACGAAGCCCAACTGCGTGGTATAGCGAATGAGTTTCGCGAAAAACGAGGGATGCCGTGCGTGCTTGGTTGTATCGATGGCAGCCATTGCAACATCGTTGCGCCAGGTATTGACGAGGGTGATTACGTGAACCGCCACGGCCGCCATTCTATCAATGCTTTGTTTGTTTTTGGTCCTAAATTGCAGTTCTTCGCACTTTTTGCAAGCCATGTCACGTCCATAAGTGCATTGCTCTGAATATGACGCGTTTTCACCCTCGCTAAGTGCGTAGGGAATGCAATGATCAGAATCTTCTGAGTGAATGGAAATATGGCTTTTGTAACCACTTTTCAGATAATTTTTCCCACATTAAAGCTTTTTCTTCACACGTTGTTGCCATTCCTTTGACACATGGCCTTTCTGCATCAGTACTGTGGCCGCATGTACAAATGTATCGAAGGCATTCCCACCAGCGGATGTGAAATAATCCAGCCCTGAAACAGAATATTTCCCCATGGTACAGAGTAAGAAATGGAAGTAATTCTTTATTCACCTCGCAGTGCTTTGCGCTTTGAAGCCTTGCACTCTTCCAAAATGCGAATAAGGGAGGTCCGTTGCAGTTGCTGGAATTCTGGTGACAAATTACCCGCTTCAATCTCTTCGGCACAGTATAGGCGTAACTGCCAGATAATTCGTTCTGGAATGGCATCTCTTATAACATTCGGAACAATCACTTCTTCGCCGCTGCTCAGCTTCATTGTCGCTTCCGCGAACGGTAAATCAGAGACTACGTTGAAGGATAGAATGTAATTGATGAAATGTTCTCCCGCAACAGGATTGTAACGGACATAGTTTTCTCGATCCTTGACTTCGCTTTCCCTCGCCTGGCGTTTCGCTCTGTAATAGGCTGACTCTCTCAGTCCCTCAATGAGCAATTTACAATCAAAGAAAGATAATGAATTTGCCAATAATGCAAGATACTGCTGCCGGTCGCTTGACTGACTGGCTTGACTGTATGCAGAAACAATTGCTCGTACCAATGTATCGTGGCCCAAGCTGGCGCTTCGGCATTCTATTTCCTTGCTCACAATTGCATCCCACAATTGTTCTGGGGCTTTAGGACATACGCGCCGTAAAACTTCTTTAATTAGTTGCTTTGCTTGCGTGACATGCTGAGCTTAGCTCCTTATGTTCATACTGGAGAATTCGGTTCGTCCAACTCTTATTTCTTCAATCCCAGCAAGCTTGGCGAATGCTTCGAATATTTTGTTCTCTTCACTGATATGATCTTGGTCAATCGCCCTTGTTACTGATGCCCTTAGATGAGGTGGGATGTACCTTATCGACTCCATAACTTTTTCTGATTGCTAAGGAGCGAACTGATAAGAAACTTCCCCGCTGAACGCCTTGTCACTACTAGTTTGAGTGCTCTCACAGTTGTCAATCTCGAGTGACCGTCGTATTGTCGATTGTCGAGACAAATTCTGGTTCTCTGCCGTTATGATTGGCCTGCCAAAAGACGAAAAGAAAGGAATCCATGGCAAAAACAGAGAGCCAGAATTTGTCTGCCCTGCGAAAGGGGCCTAACTTATCAAATCACCTTGCCCCTCACCTTCCGAAAGATCAATGCGCTGCAGCCTTCCGAATTCGGTCTTCTTTACAAGTTCTGCCTCGATCCTTCACAAGTCGCTCCCTACAAGTCCCCTTTTTTACAAGTTCTGGAAAAGTCGTGCTGAAACGCTCGTTCGTCGGACTTGTTGCCCGTCAGGTCGGCGTCACCACTACGACCTGGCCTGCTGCAGTTTCTTGTATGTTGTATACCTTCTTATACTTATGCGTACAGTATGATGTGTACTTACGTCACGGAAAAACTGTCTGATAGCGAGATAGGTGCATGGCCTGTACTCTAATTTTGAATCGAATTTGAATCAAATTTACCATCGATTGATTTTTTGCATAAAACACTCGGAATCGCATGAATGAGTGATAAATAATAAAAAACTGGTGGCTGTGATTGAAAATTGTGGTCAGTCATGGGTGAGTGTCTGCAAACCAACCCACTCGAGTGATCTTTCCTCCCAGGGAGTGACCCAGGGGATAAGATTCCCAGGGCTTGGGTTATACAGTGATATTCTGCCTATTTTTGTGCTATGTCACTTCTTGACTTATCACCTGACCCCCTCATTTCACTGTCGTCGATAAAGTGGTGATACCCTCTCGTCTCAGTTAATGCAGCAGATGCCGGTTTCGATCAGATTTAGCACTGCACGAGACAGACGCGACACGCGACATAAAACCACAAGCGAAAACACGGGCACCAAATCATTTGTCACGACGATCTGCTCTGCACGCCCCTTCTTCGCTCACTGCTGGCGCGATTTCATTCCTGACTCAGGTCTTTTTTGCTTCCGTCCACGAGCATTCGCCGCTGATGAAGTGCTCAAACGCGGTTCCGCTGGTCCAGTGGTGCCGGATAATGTTCCGTCTTCTTCCTCGTCACCTTCTTGGTCGGCTTTACGTTCTAGATTCGGTTCACTTTTGATCGCATGTTTCGCCAGATTATGCCGAAATTTTGCAACCGGGCGGTGCCAGCGGCGTCGTTTCTCCAGTGGGATAACGATCGACATCGTGGGCCTTAGATATTGCTCTAGCAACTCCTTGGCGTTCTAGAAGAAAGTTAGACATAAAATTTGTGCCAAAAAGACAAACGTGTCAATAAAAGCGCTGCTTTACTTATGAGTCACTTAATTCCCCAAGCAGATGTAAGAACTCGAGGAAATAAAAATTGGGCCTCTTTTTTTTTAGTCTCCCAACTCTTCCAGTCACGTGCATGGATCGCAAAATTTGAATTTCCGCTGTGTGTGGTCTGACATCGCGTGTGAATGTCTTCTGTTGGTCGTGCCGTCGTATAAATGTCTTTGGTTAGCCGTGTCTCGCACATGCTATGGGGTGCTTTCTACTTTCACGTCAGTGGGAGTATTTTATCTATGCAAAACTGTCATAAGCGGACAGCGGGAAATTCAAACATCGCGATGTGCGTGAGGTCTTTGAAATAAAACACTGATCGGCCATGAATTACGGTACGCAGTCGCTTGCAGCAAATGTTCCAGTCTAAACAGTACCTCTATGCCATGTCATGTCATACTTTATCCATAGCCGAGCACTACACAGCCCCACTGCAGATAGACCTCACTGCCTCACAGCAGATAGACCACCCGTTTTCAGGGCTGCGTTGTGGATGGCAAGGAGTATGCAATCGATGCTGACATCGATTCTGAGTCGAAGTCGTGCTGGTATCGATGCTATCGCATGCCTGATGGTCTCAAATTGCGAGTCATGGGTTGCCTCAGAGGTGGAAAGAAGTACGAAGTTAGCCATAACATCATTTTTGGTGATTACGCCTACAAATGCATCCGCAATCCGGTGTCACGCATGTCTTCATCCCCCTGCTGTACCTATCCCCCGGCAGATCTATGTCGCATGTTTTTAGCCCCCCTTTGCATTTCTTTAGCCCCCCGTTTCGGGCGGCACGTTTCCCTGCGCACACGCTCACCATGGACTCACAGCTACACAAACAGCCTTTTCCAACCGCAATTGGGCGGGGATTCAAATAAGGAACTCTCATTTCTATGGTATTGCATGTCAATGCGGAAGAGTAAGCGCCGTAATTTCCGCATTTTTACCAAGCAATTTACTTTTATGACTTCCCACTCATAGAATTCGAGCAGAGCATAAGAGAAAGGCTTCTGTCAAGCCAATTATAAGTACTCCTAACTTATAGTTATCACAAGCTAGCATCAGGCACAATATGCATATCGCATGTTAGCCATATCCTAGCACGATTGAATAACAAAAATGTTTGCATGACGTCGGGTTTCTATTAATCGACAAAAGACTTCTAAAACCATTTCCTACAATGCTTGGCATTTCAGGACTTGCTATGGTATGTATCACTTAGCATTCCTTGACTCGAAGTTCCATGGTGTTTCGTCGCTTTGTCCTTCGATTGTCGGGTCTGAACGATATTTTCCACAGCAGCGGAAATCGACTATGTTGGACCACCATTCCGATCTCGTTTCAGAGCGTATCTGCTTACGAGTAATGCCCTAAACCGCAAGGCCAGCTGTGACCTACCGCGGTCAGGTTTTTTGGGCGCTTAAAATTCAAGTATCACCTTCTCCGTCCTAAAATTCGAACGAACGAACGCTTCGAACGCTTGTAAAGGCGTCAAAATCTATTCCAAGAAAACTGATTCAAACGAAACGAATCATTCGACAATTTCGACGTTGACCAGCTATAGGAGAAACAAATGCAATGGGGGGGGGGGGGGGGCTAATCAAGCACAGCATGAATCTGCCGGGGGCAGAGTACATGTACATTTATTCTACCCCGGGGGATATGTGCGCGAGGGGGCTGAATGAAAGCGCGACACCGGCCGATGAGTGTCACTCGCGAACCCTGTTGGTTGCGTCGAAATGACCAAGGATGGATCGAAACTCGAACATAAATTTGGTGAACAATTGACCGAAGGCCAAGCGAGTCCCAAATATGTCTTTGAATGGAGGATGTATGCGACGTTTCGGCACCACCATCCTGCAATGCTATCGTGGTGGCAGTGGTGTACATGGCCAAGTCGTGCCTAATGCACCTGCCGAGTTCGAAGCTATGTCAGCACCAACTGGGTTAAAGGTCTGGTAGACTTTGCATTTTAAGTTATATTTGCGTTTTTTGCACTTACAATTTTTTTCAATTTTTTAAGATTTCAGTATGCATGATACTGCGTTTTGCACAAGACAGGTCCTTCGAATTTTTAAAGTTATTTTACATAGCAGAAATTTTGCATAAATAAAATTTGGTAGTTTGCAGTTCGTGGTGTTGAAAAATTTCAGCTTGGTTATTAAATGTTCCTTGTATGGTTGGTGAGTTCTGACCAATCGATCGGTCGATCCTGGTCGATCGATGGCCAGGATCAGGACCGATCGATCGATCAGTCCTGTCGCTCGATCGATCCTGGTGGCTTGGTCGATCGATCGACCGACCACCAGACCACCAGTGTCATAGACGGGATCACAAAATCAGGACCAGTTGCTTCATCAGGGCCACTCATGTTTGTTTTGATGTCAGAGAAAAGGTTTTAATTTATGCATGCACTCGAACAAAAGAGAATGAGCATAAATGCTTGTCTTTGCACTCTAGTCGAGTGCTTGGGTTCTCGAACTAGATTAATCGACAGTAGATGTCTGCTTTTGGTGCACATTAGTCTGGCTGGGATCAAACAAGACTCGCGAACGATGAGGGATTGGGTTTGTTTTTGTGCTAGCCTGCATGTGGTGCGCTTCAGGAGTCTCCCCTCTGAATGGTGGGAAGTGACTTGTGACAAGGGCTGCGCATTTCGCTTGGGATCTAGGGCCAGGCAGTGGCGCTTGTCAGGTAAAAATTGGAAGCTATGACGAGGCTGGACCATGCGATGTGAGAGACTGAAAACTCTTCATTACTTCTCGCAGAAATTTGTAAATGCACAAGTACAGGCGAGAGAGAACATTTTGTGCTGTGAGTTTTCCTCGATTTATAGCGATAATTGGTTTTCTTTTCCAAAAGTGCCCAGAAATTCGCTTTCAAACGCAGGGCGTGCGCGAACTTAACTTTTTATCGATGTAAAAGTGTCACAAGCGGCCTCCACCAGGAAATAAAATTTAGCGTTGCTCGACATCTATGAAAGGATCCACCGTGACTAGCATTCCTGGCTGTAGAGTGACTGATACTCTCCTCTGGCAAAGAAAGGGGTGATGTTTCATCGGCAGGTATAGTCACAAGCCAAGCCTTTCTCTGGTTGGAGGTTTTTGTCCATCACTTCTTGGTCTCTCATAGGTCTGCCGCCTGGCTGCGCTGTTTACAGTATTTTTTATAAGAGCCAGTCCAAACAGCCTTACCCTGCTCATGTGCGCAAACATTGTGTCCAATGCTGCTTCGATGCCCTCTGCATGTGCGTGAGTGATTAGGCTGTCTATATATGCAGTGCAGCATGTGAGGAGATCTCTCTCCTCCTGTGGCCGAGTGGGCCAGCATCCTCTGCTGGGGCTCCTCCAAATGGTATGAAAAAATGTTCAAAACAATTGAAGACTGACGCGTAACGGGCTCAGATGCAATGATTGCATCGAGCCCAAATTGAAATGTCGGCTCCGTCAGAAAACAAAATCTAAATCAGCCGAGAAATGTCTGTAAAGCCTAGGAAAAGTCAGGAGAAATGGTTTTTTTAAACAAAAAATGTTGAAGGTTTTAATTTTCGAATTACCCGCCTTTTTTGAGGACCTGCTAATCATATCCTGAATCAGGAAACCAGTTAAAATTGATTTGAAAGTGCTGCAATAGTGCGATTGGAAAATCAGGGTACACATTTTCTGCTCCTTGAACAAACTCCAAATTGACTGCGTTGTATGGGGTGTAGTTTTCACCCTTCCATCTAGTTCCAGCAAGTCGATGCTGGTTACCGGTTATCAAGGTACGATGCCAGCAACACGCCAGGTCGCCCGATCAAAGTACAATCGAAGGCTCAGAAGACCAGTCCTTGTGATATACGGGTGATTTGTTGATTTATGCAAAGTGATCCACTGGGGAGGTATACAAGGGGATGTCAGCCTTGTTCTTGGGGAGTGTGTGCCGTATCTCCGTCGGGTGCGAGGTTCAGTAAACCGACGATAAGTGATTACAGCTTCACCACTTGTTTCAAATCACACTTCAATTACATCACGAAAAAAAGAGCTAAGAAGACCTATAGATGGCTTTCAATGACATTTTTAAAGATAAAACCCAAGAAACTATATTTCCATTTTTTAAGTTGCACCTTCACCCAACACCGAAACTATTCAGCCTTTGCAAAAAATGATGTGTCGGGTCAAGCTGAAGCGTCAAAGATGAAAACAAAGCTTCCAGATTGAGTTTTTTCTTCAAAGATGCCATAGAAAGGATGTTTCAGACGTCAAGAATCGAATGCAGATGAGAAATGACTGATAAGAGCAATAAAAAGAAAGTAAAACCGTTACTCGGCATAATCACCTTAGCTCCTTGGCTTGTGTCCTGGATGGTTAATGACGTTGTTGTTGTTGTGGTAGTGGTGGTGGTGGTGGTGGTGCACTCTGGACATTTGTAGAACTTGGGACAAAACTCGCGCTTCTTCCAGCGACGCTCACCAGTTCGAGATACATGGGTCGGACCACACAGCACACTGCAATCGGGAATGGGTCCTGACCATGGCCACATCTTGTCGCACATTTCCTCGCACTTGGCTGGCTCGCATGGACTGGGGGTGAAGTCAGGGACCTCGACCATTTTGAAGCAGTCCCCGATGGAATCTGGGATGGTCCGCGTGAACAGGTCTTTGGTGCAGTCGCCTCGATTATTGTATAAACAGGCCTCTTCAAATTTGCACACTTCGCACTCCCATCTTTCTTCTGCTGATCCCAGCATTTCGACGTTAAAAGTTTCGGTAATCTTGCCAGATAGCTTGTACATAGATGTGATCTTCATTTCCATCAGCCAGAATCAGACTTATATTACTTTTTCCATCATCACTAGGGAAATATAATATAAAAGTAAGGAAGCCAGTTTTTTTCGACGCTCTTCACTTTTTCTTTTATCATTTTGTCTGACTTTATAGTCTCCGGTTTCAGGGATCGTCTCTGGACTGATAAAGAGCAGAATGCGCGGCCGTGATGGTGGCCCAATGAAAATCTCATTATTCGTTATGTATAAAGGAGGAGTCACATCTATGACAGCGAAGTCGCCTAACGACTTTTAATTTTCTAAGAATTGCTGGAAGCTCAATATGCTCCCACTCAAATTCGAGCAAATCCAATCAACATGAAATGATACATCACCAAAGAAAAACGAGTACTTTCGTCGCCTATTTTGAATAATTTGGGCAGCCCTTCAAGCAGAACCCGCTCGATTACATTGACCTCATTGTCAGATTAATGATTTGGGTACAACACGATGGCCAAATCGATGTTCAACGACTCGCCATTGGTCAGTTGTCCGCAGCTGTTGATCATAAGGGCAACGAGTAGAGTAGACAAATACAACATTTTTCTCAGCATGGTCGAACTAATCCTGCAGAGGGAACGCACGAACAGTGGACTCCTGGATCCACTTTGGCGCTACCTTCGGCGAAGAGTGGCGGAGTGCGAGTATTTGACACGTTGGCATGGTTGGCAGGATTGTTACACATCTTTGACCACAAATGTTTTATGCTATGACCGGCCCACGAGCCACACGCCTTTTTTGAAGGAGGTATTGATTGACTTGGACTGTTTCGTATTTGCGTTGATACTAACCAAGTATTGTGCATGTCTCTGAGTGCACTTGGTGCTGCTCTCGTAATCAGTCGATGGTCGGCTACAGTAAACGGCTGTGTCTGTCAGCCCCATCGCGTGGCGGGCGGCCAGATCTACTGTACAGCGTGTGGGGCTCGTTTTTGCGCAGAAGTGCGTGACTCGTTGCTAATTTTTCGCATGGCACCTCTACCCAGCACGATTCCTCGCTCTCACTCTCTGTTAGACCGCTATAGGACCTAGGATAGCTGACCACTGTCGTCGCCTGGTCGCGCAGTGGAAGTTGATATAGCGGGACGGCAGAATCACGCGTTGATTTGATTTATATAGGTATATTTCAATAGAGTACTTGATAAACGACCATACACTCGCTTCACATAAAACGACACTATGCAATGATCACTTGTATCTTCTATCACCACCTTTACATTATCACTTCCCATTCCCAACATGCCTGGGCTGTGAAGCCCTCGATCTTAGCTCGCGTTCGCGACACTCCGCCGCTTATTTGAAAGATCCATCTTCGTCTTCAGGGATTTCGATCGGGTACAGGTGGATGATTGATCGATTGATTGATTGCCCACTTGGCAGGCGCACTGTTGCAGTTCGGACTGAGCGATAAGATTGGCCCTTGACTGCTTCTATTCGTCCCAGTTGCCACTTGCCTCGTGTTTGATTCTCCTCTCGCATGTGGACCACATCGCCGACCTGTGGTGTCGCCTTGAGGCTTGAGCGCGGATGCTTGACAGTCGATTGATGCCTCTCTCGTAGGGCCAGGAGGTACTGCTTAGACCAAACAGCCCAGAATTGGTTCAGATATTGAATTCGCTTCTTCCACCGTTCTATTACCGCCCTGCGCGTACCCATTGATTCGATTGATTCGGGAAGGATGGGCTCTGATTCAATTGATCCATTGATTGTTGGCGGCGTGAGAAGCAGGCGGGTGAAAGGATCGTACCACCGCGTAGGTCGTCGTCGACGTAGGTGATTGGCCTTTGATTGATGATTGATTCGATTTCAGCCAACACCGTAGTCATTTGACTCGTTGATAACATGATCGATTGTATTGACTTTCGGAATGCTTGCTTGACTAATCGGATCAGTCGCTCATAGAAGCCACCCTTCCATGGCGATCGTTCCGTGATAAAGTTCTATTTTATTTTGAGTCGACTAGCGTATTCTTGAATTTCCTTCGACTTAAAGTTGCCTCCATGGTCAGAGATTATGAGTTAAGGCACCCCTCGACGGGCGATGAATCGTTGCAGACCCAGAAGTAGTTGCTCGCTTGTCATATCGTCGACTAATTCTAGATGGATCGCCCGTGTGACCATGCACGCCACAATGCTAACCCATTTTTTCTTGGGCTGGCACCCTTTGTCCTTTGTGTAGATCGGGCCGAAATAGTCGATGCCCACATGGAAGAACGCCTTTGATTCTTGCACTCGCGGCTTTGGCAAGTCTGGCATCGGTGGTGGCTTTTAGGGTCCCCAGTCCCATCGCCGACAAACCCCGCATCTTCTAATTATTCGATTGACTTCTGCTCGCCCTGTTGGAACCCAGAATCGCATTCGCAGTTGAGCCAATGTGTGCGATATGCCGCATTGCATCGTCTGTTCGTGAGCCTCTTTGATCACCAGGTGGGTAAGCTTTGACCTTTTCGGAAGGAGGATAGGATTGATCGCTTCAATCGAGATTTTAGCCTGCCCAATTCTTCCATCGCATCGAATGACGCCATCCTTATCTAATTGAAGTGGTATTGCATTGTTGAGAAGAATTGCCCTCTGATCGCCCTGCATTCCCCTCAGCCGTACCAGCTCGTCTGGGAAATACTTTGCTTGCATCGCTTTGAACCATAGCTTCTCTGCCATATCGATCTCTTCTGGCGTCGATGGGTCCAGTTCGCTTTCTTTGCGGTGGGATCGCCCCTTCTTCTTCTTTACCTTGGCAACAAATCGTATGCAGAGGATCGTAATGCGTATTAGTTTCCTCCAACTTGAGTATCGATTTTCGTCAAAAATTCGGTTAGCTTCGTCCGAACCCTCCGCCGCAAAATTGGTCGTTGCTGTATAAACCGTCGTTTCGGTTTTGCTTGCCTGGATATCGTCCTGGTCGAACTTGAATTCGTCCACTGCGGGCCATGTTTCTTCGGCTCCGCGCAGCCATTGCGGTCCATGCCACCATATAGATTTGTTTTTGGGTGCCATGGCTGTTGCTCCTCTGGACAGGAGATCAGCTGGATTGTCCTCTGTGGTCACATAACGAAACCTGACGGATTTGATGCTCGTGATGAACCTGACCCGATTTGCCTCGAATGTTTGCAGCGGCTTGGTCGATTGAAGCCATCGTAGGACGCATTGGGAATCGATCCACACGAAGGTGCTTTCGATTTGAGGCCGCAGTCCATCGCGGACAAATGTGAGGATTTTCGCCCCAATATGTGCTGCCAGCAGTTCGAGTCGTGGAATTGTCGGATTCTTCTCTTTCCACTTGTCTGCTCGCTTCGGTTTCATTCGACTTTTTGCAAAGATAAGGTTCGATTTGCCCAGTTGAGATCGCAAATAGACGCACGCCCAGTACGCCTTCTCCGATGCATTGCAGAAGACATGTAGTTGATACGGAGTGCCATCATTACCCAGATACCTTGGTAGCTTGACCTGATCGAGGCCATCGAGGTCTGCTCGAGTTTGATCCCACTTTTCTCGGGTTTGCGTTGTTAATTGATCGACCCATTTTAGATCCGTCGACCATAGGATTTGGAAGAAGTGGCGGACATTGACCATGATTGGGCACATGAGACCAAGGGGATCGAAGGCCTGATGAAAAAAGCTGAGTACCGACCGCTTTGTAGGCTCGCTTTCGATGACCATTTTGCCATGATTAATTGTGATCGTGTCCGAACATGTGTCCCACTTGATACCTAGGACCTTTGTCTGAGCCGCTTTCGCTCGATCCGTTTCTGGGATTGCCTTGAGGAATTCTTGATCATTCGAGTTCCATTCCCGCAAATTCATTGATGCTTCATTGAAAAGTTTCTTCGCAACTTGATAGAAGTCGATTGCGTCGGCAGTTGATTGAACCCCGGTGATCATGTTGTCCACATACATATTGTCCTGTATCTTCTTCGCTACTGGTCCACCGTTCATTTGCAGATGGTACTCGATGGTTGCCCCAAGCAGGAACGGGCTTGATATGACAACGAACGGGACTCGTTTGAAGCGATAGATTTGCAAGTTGCCATCGACACTTGGATTCTTGGGGTTCTTGAGCCAAAGAAAATGCGTGACGTCCCTTGATACGGGTTGGAGTCCGACTTGTAAGAATGCCTTCTCGATATCTGCGATCAATGCTACTTTGTTCATTCGAAAGCGAAGTAGCAGTTGGGCCAAGTCGTCTAGTATGACTGGTCCTCTGTATAGGTATTCGTTCCAACTGCGCTGTTAATTGCTTGTCTTGGCAGAGCCATCGTAGACGATCCGTACCTTTGTCGTGGCTCGATCAGGTGTGATCACGGGATGGTGTGCAAGGTAGTGAATGGGGCCATCGATCTTGTCTTTGTCGATCTTCTCGATGATGCCCTTGTGCAGCTGATCTTGGATTATAGCATCGTACTCAATCATCAGCTCAGGGTCGTATTGTAGGCGACGGATAACTGACTTGAGTCGCCCAATGGATAGGCCGTAGTTGTCTGGCAGATCAAGATGTTCACCTTTTCGCGGCCATTGAACTTGATACCGATTGTCCTCGAACTTGATAGTTTCATTAAATATCTGCATGGCTTTCTCGTCGTCACGTTCATGGATTTGATCAGTGATGCCAATCTTCTCGAGTTCCCACAGGTCGTTGATTTGAGCTTGATCCTTGATGTGTGGCTCGAGGTGATTCAGCTCTTGACTGTTGATTGCAACTGACGAGACGAAGCAGTTGAATGTAGAGGCTGGCTCAGCGATTTTGATTTGGTTCTTGGTTTGGCCAAAAACGATCCACCCGAAGATAGAGTTGCAGAGATACAGGCTTGGTCCGATTTCTTTGCTGTTGGCTAGCATGATGCGCTCATATTCATTGATGCCGATGAGGACATCTATCTTGATCGTTTCTGCTTGATTAGATGTGAACAGACTGGTGCTTACGTCCGAAGCGAGCGTCGTTGTGGTTGCCCCAGTGTCGATATACGGTGCCTTCGATCGCTTTTCGCAGAGGCTTGAATGATGGCTGGTGTCTCGACAATGATAGCACTTTGTTTTCGCCTAGCATTGGACAGTTTGATGGCCAGCTTTGAGACATCACCAGCAATGGTCCTTGAGTTTCCTCTTTCGTTCTTCAACTGTGGGCACGTGTTGGCATTCATCGGCCCAGTGGTCGCCCTCGCAGTAGATGCATGGAGAGCGAGGCTTGTTCTTGACATGATCATGATTGGTGACAGCTTTTGAGGTATGCTTCGCTCTACTCTTGCTGTTGACCAGAAACGAATGGCTCGTCTTGGGTACGCTTGGTTTTCCCCTCGTTTCGCTGCTTTGATGACTAAGCTGATCATGGCTCGTCTTTTGTTTCTCGTATCGCATGATACGCTCGCGGGCAACAGCAATATGGATTGATACCATCTTGGTCAATTCGGCTCGCAATTCTTTGAGCTTACATTGCTCGGCGGGCTTCTTTTCGTAGATCTTCTCGAGAACAAACGCTGGCAACTTCGGCCAGATCAAACTCGTCGTCCAAGATTCATCGACCGCGCCACCCAGTGATTCGATCGAGCGCAGATGCTTTTCAAGATTGATTTGCAGTTGGCGCAAGCCTTCCATGTTCCGGGCACCCTCCAGATTCACAATGGCTCGTTGGTGCATTCGCATGATTTCTTGGTCGTTGCCAAAGCGTTCTTTGAGGAGCTGAATCGCCGTTTCGTAGTTCCCGCCTGTGACCGCTAACCCATCGACCACTGATTTCGCATCGCCCGTTAGTTGAGCCACCAGATATGCCATTTTCGTGACAGGCGCGACGGCATCATTCGCGTGAACCGAGGCGTTGAACGCGTCCCAGAATGGCTTGAACTGCAGCCGATTGCCACTGAACTTTGGTAACTCGAGTTTTGGTAGCATGGCGTGCATCTGCGCAACGCCGCGACCTTGACCCAGACCAGCTTGGTTGCCTACGACCTGTACCTTGATATTCGACTCTTTTTCGAAACGCTCACGTTCTATCCGTGCTTGTTGTTCGATTCGCTCCATATCCCATCTCGTTCTCTGTTCTTCTTCTTGAAGCCGTAGCTGCAGTTGAATTCGCTCGATCTCGGCGTTTACTTCGGCCTCTTCCAACTTGGCCTTCAGCTGGCGTTCTTCTTTCTCGATCATCCGATTCTCAAAGCAGCCAATATCAGCGATCGCCATATCGTATTCGATCTCCATTTGGGCGTATTGTTCACTTTCAATAACGAACTCAGCCGACTCGGCATCGTCCACAGCGTTCGCGTAGTCGTCGTACTTGTTCTTATAGCCCTCGAAAAGCGCTCGCAAGCGGGCCTTGTACTTGTCGATTTCATGAGTAGTTTCTTCGTTGATAACTGCCAAATTAGGTTTTGCGTCGAGTAGGTGGCGAAGGGCTAGGCGTCGAGGGGCTAGATGTTTTCGAAGCCTCGCCGCAACGACCGCCATCGTTGATATCGTTGATAGCCGCAATCAACCACGCTCTGCTACCAAATAATTCTGTCGTCGCCTGGTCGCGCAGTGGAAGTTGATATAGCGGGACGGCAGAATCACACGTTGATTTGATTTATATAGGTATATTTCAATAGAGTACTTGATAAACGACCGTACACTCGCTTCACATAAAACGACACTATGCAATGATCACTTGTATCTTCTATCACCACCTTTACATTATCACTTCCCATTCCCAACATGCCTGGGCTGTGAAGCCCTTGATCTTAGCTCGCGTTCGCGACAACCACCACACAAAGCGGGATTAAATGCTGATTTGAGAGGAAAAAACGGGATTTTCTCGTCTCAGTTTGTCACACTTTATCATTTCCTAGCTGATAAAAACCGAAAACATTACTTGCCGATCTAGCGGTTTGACCGCACCGGGAACCGATCCACCCCTCAGATCGGCGGATCGGTTTAGTTGGATTAGTGGATTGGGCTATGCTGGAGCTACTGTAGGCGGCAACAGCGGGTCCATTGCGCAATCTGGGTATTGTCTGTCTTAGGGGAGCTACTGTATGTATGCGTTGGCGTCGTTTACAGAATGATAGTTATTGTGGGCGGAATGACTTTTCGCGTTTCTCTGCTTCAAAACTGGGCGTACAACTGAATAGAAGTGATGAGTGGACAGGCTCGTTGATGCTGTTTGATGCCAGTCTTCAGGTCTCAGATTTTTCGACGCGGGTTCGACTCGAAGGATGGAGTATGGCTTGATAGTGGGAGGCAATGTCTAATGAAAGCTGTCCTCGGGCTGTATGTTATCATGGCTTATCTGTACTGTGCTGTTGCCGAAATATTGTAGTGATCAGAAATATATTTACCGCGCATTTCTATTTGAGTTTGGGCACATACATTTGCTGTGTCCAATCATGAGTCATGCTATCTTTGCGGTTTATACGAAACCTATATAAGCTATAAGCTCTTTTCGTGTCTCAAAGGATCATTACTAAAGTCAGTCAAGTCAATAAACAGTTGCTTTCAGTCGAGTAGAGCCCCAAAGTAGGAACCGCGGCCGCGGTAGTGCAGAGGTTTGGCCTTCATCGCTCTGTGTGGTTCGGAAGCGAGTGGCTGGGCTTGTCCAGGGCCCAATACTGGGTAATAGAGGTCAGCTTACGAACAATAACGCCAGGCTGTGGGTGACTCACCCGGTACCCTATAGGTGCTCCGAGTGGATCATAAGCCAAACAATTGGAACAATTGGAAACAACTGTAGCGATTAAAAACAATTGGATCAATTGGAAACAAGTGGAGCAATTAGAACAATTGGAACAATTGGAAACAATTGTAGCGATTAAAAACAATTGGATCAATCGAAAACAAGTGGAACAATTATAACAATTGGAACATTTGGAAACAAGTGGGTCTCGGCTGTCGAAGACCAGCAGGATTCAAAGCCCACCCACCATCGTCTGAGGAAGTCGATGTCTTGTCCAGGATGCCCTCGCGTGGATGTGCTCCTAGTGGAGACACGTAGATGGACGCTGCTCTGTGTACTGGTCCCCGACTTCAAAAAAACACAAATTACAGAAGGAACACACCCTGAGCTCTACATAGTTGTGCCAGGCTCACTAGTCGATTTTCCATAGTACGATCAGTAGTAAATTGTGCAGCCGACGAGAGTAGTCGGGCTCTTCTTTACAAGAAGGAATAAAGAGACTCTGCACGATGTCGGTGCCTGAGTATGCTTAGGTCCTGTTTCTGTTTTATCACATCACCAAGCACTACAATCGAGGGTGAAGGGCAACATCACATAATTAATTTATTCACTGGACCGCGAGTCGAACACTCGCACATAATTGTGCAGCTGACGTGAGAGGCAGACGCCTAACACCAGCCCTCGAGCCGGGCTCCCATCTGGCTTCGAGGCCTGGTGGAAGCTAGGCCTGACCTAATCTGGAGACTTCCCTTCTGTAGGTTGCGTCCCCATAATCGCACACAGACTGGCGGGGCGGCCCATGGCCACAAAACTAGTAACGAGAGCGCGCCTGAAAACGGGTTTCTTGTATGCTAGGGCGGGAGAGTTTTAGCAAAAGGGCACGTGTCTAAGGATTGTCACGCTCGGCAGGGGTGGGATGAATACTGCTTTTAGGGCAGGTATTGTGCAGGCGGCGGGCGGGGGTGGGATGTAAGGCGAAAAAATACAGGCTTGAATTGATCACTGCTTGCCTGAGTTGTGCATCAGGGCTATCGAATTTCTTGATTGGTGCCTCTGCATATTTGTGAAATTTAGAACGCAAATTTATTTTTCTTCGTGAACTTTCGAGCATTAAACCACGTTCTGCTATCAATTTGTCGCCCTGGCGCAGTGGACTTTGATGAAGGGCGACAAGGGGCAGAGTCTTGGTGGCAAGGGCGATAAGTCGACGGAACAGCAAGTGGTAGGCGAAACGTGTCTGCAACAAATTTAATGTCACAATACCAACGTGACCACAGCAGACTGCTCACGGTCAGCTCAACTCGAAAAGATGTTATGACTGCCTCCTCCTTTTCCCAGTCCCAGTGCACAAAATACCACAAATAGAACAGGTTGCAGACGAAGAACTGAAGGACACCTCTGCTCCAACAAATCTGTACCTCTACCTATCAAAGAAATCTGTGAAAAACATTTAGCGTTGCTCGGTATCTATGGAACGGTCCACTGTGATCAGCATTCCTGGCTGTAGGAAGACTGATAGTCTCCTCTGGCGGAGAAAGAGTTGATGTTTCAGAGGCAGGTATAGTCACGAGCCAAGCCTTTCTCCGGCTCGAGGTTTTGTCTGTCAGTTCTTGGTTTCTCATAGGGCCTGCCGCCTGTGTGCGCTGTTTACAGTATTTTTTATAAGCGCCAGTCCAAACAGGCTTACCTGCTCATCTGGCACACATTAGTGTTCGAATGACCTGGGTTTTCACCGTCTTACCTGACCCTGACCTTAACCGAACCAAAAAAGTTTTTTGACCTGACCGTCGACCTGCGAGGAACTGTAAATTTTCTGGCTCTGACATTGACATTGATCGAACAAAAAATTTTGCCTATAATCGGCACCAGCAACAGAACTTCTCTGTGTTTGCAGTTTTTCCAAGAAATTTCACTACAACAGACAATGTCTTGGCATTGGGTGAAATTTAACGTGCAACCCAAGACATAAATTTGTATCAATCTCAAAAAGATATGTTAAGCTGTTTTTGATGGATTTGGGAAAATGACACCCATTAAAAATCAAAAATATATTTCTTTTGTTATAACATTAATTCCTGATCCAACTGCCTGCCCCATGATCGATTTCTTCTCCCACCAATGCCAGTGCTGGCTTGGCTTGCAGGCTAGAAGTGGCTCGCACAGCCAGAAAAAAAAGGGTGAGGAGTAAAATAATGATGATAGGATTCTGTCGTCCTTTTTTTGGCCTCAATGGGACGACAGAATTTTGTTCAGCTGGAAAAAGACCGTTTTTGCGGGTTGAGAGAGCTAAGGCTAAATGTCACGATCTCAAGACGGCTACAGACTAAAATCTACGAAACCTTCGGATTTTAGGCCCTTCGTGAACTGAGCAAGCGATTTTGGGAACAATTTGTGGATCCAAACGATCCCGTCTGTGGTGGAGACTTCCAAGTAAAGCTAGATGCAACCTACGAGATTCTTAACGATGTTCTCCAGGTGGACCTGACCAAACATTTCGACGACTACAGAGTGCCCATGATTGATGCTGTCAAACAACGTGTGGCTAAGAGAGGTTACAATCAACCAGAAGTCAACTTGGCTGATGTTGAAATCCCATTTGACACTCCCCTGGGCTAGTTCCCAGATATGACTAAAACAGACACTCTCTGTCGGGGTACTGTCAAAGGCTACATGCAACTCTTTTCCGAAATAGCCCCGGATGACAGTACTTTAAAAAGTATGCGTGAAAGTTTTCGTATTGCGTATTATTCCTGCAGTCAGTGCATCTAAAATATCCAGTCCCATACTGTGACTAATTACGTGACCTTGTCTGCAAATACAGATAACTGTTCCGAACAGCATAAAAGACAGTCCTAAACTGAAAATATTGCTGGCCTTGGATCGTGAATTTCCATGTCGAGCAATTCCAAAATCGTGTTTCGCATGAAGACACCTCGCAAAGTGAAATCGACCTGAAAAACTAACAATAAGAAAACAGAATTCGAAACGAACGACTAGTCGTGCATGGAGCTACTAGCTGATCCCAGCATCCATGAAAAACATTGCGATTCTAGCGAGTGGTTGAACACAACTCGGCTAATTTCCTCAAAATATCGGCGAAATAGACTCGTTTTTCAAACTCATGGCAGGTAACTGGGGAATAAGGTCGGACGATAATAAGCTGGTCTTGACTTAATTTACAATACCGACTGGTCAAACAAAATCCGTGAAGCTCGTGACAACAATCCAGCGTTCCTCCGCCGATACTCTTTTAACACTGGAAATCTAACTTTCGGCCTAGTTGGTTATTCCGGTTGGTCAGGCCACGCGTGCGATAACACGCAGCCTTAGTCAGCGTGTGAGGCAATGTGCAGTGAGAGCAAGGGGGATGATCTTCCTTCAGGCAAGAAGGGGCTGCACTTTACTTACACTCCACCAAGTTTGAGTGAGCTGCTAGTTTTTCTCTTTTCGTGGCCCTGATAGCTCAGTGGTACGACATCAGGATCGCAAGCGGAAGTTTGCGGGATCGAATCCTGGTGGGCGTGGCACATTTGCACTGAGCAGCGTCACTAAAGCTGAGCCCTCCGGGGTGGCTGGTTTAGGGTTCCAGCCTCAAAGCGATCCCTAAAGCTTCGTGGGTAATCTTACCACGTGTAAGTCTTTTGTTAATTTTTGACCATTATGTATCAAAAATATTGGGAGACCGTGGGCATACTACTAGTTGAAAATTGACGGATTCACTTATTCGAGGATTCTGTCGCGGCAAGTATTCAACTCCTGATGGCTGTACTCTCTATTTTGCATTTGGTCATAAATTTTGATGGGGCCAGGTTTACTATACCAAAATCAGGATCTACAGGTTTTTAGTCAAGATTTTTTCAAGTTTCCAATAGTGTAGACAATCACAATAAAAAAAAAAGAGGGACCTAACGTGACTTTTTGCGCTCTTCTCGATAGGATGTGGTAAAATTTGTTCGGTCGAACCGTTGACGAAAAAATCTATATTCCAATGGCCTGTGAAAAAATTTTGATCTCAATATAAAATTGCTCCCAAAGAGCTAAGACAGAGGGAACCTGGGTAACTTTTCGCGCTCTTTTTGATGGCATATGTGATGTTTCGATTAAATCAACCGTTCGGAAGTTAAAATTTTCAGAAAGAAGTTTAGGCTGGGTTTTGTTGCCCGTAGTGTTTTTCTTACAAGTTTTTTCAATTGCAACCGTGTCAGGAATGTTCGATATTAGATAAAATGTCTGCCTTTGACACGATTAGCCAGTGTGATTAGAAAACCTTTTTACCATCGGGAAAAAGAGTTTCTTCGAAAACAATTTCTCTCGGCTGGATCGATTGCGCTGAACACGAATATGATGGAGATTTTCAAGAGAAATTTTGCGGGGAACGTTTCAGAGTGCGAAAAGCAAAAAAATTGATGCCGCTCGCTCAAACGCAACCCTTCCTAAAACCATCATATTCGTATTCAGCGTACGCGAATTAGGCGGTAGAGTTCGATTTCGAGTCAAAAAGCTTAAATTTTGTAAGACTAAAACCTTTTTTGTTATTGGTAGCATTTTTTGCCATTGGGGGGAAATAATCAATTAGACTATAGAATCTATAGGTTTTTAGTTCGGATTTTTTTCAAGCTTCCAATAGTGTAAACAATCTTTTGCAGTAGTTCGACGAGCGCAGAGCCTTATTTTGATGGAATAAAAAATTTTTGCGTAGGGTTTCTTGTATATAACTTTTTACTTTTGTCAAAGCATAATATATGAATGTTAGTGCGGCCTGCGAAAAAAACCTTGTTTCTGGCGGAAACACGTGCAACAAAACAGCAAAGGAAGCATGAAAGCAAGCAAAAAAGATGATGCTGTGTAATTTTTTTTAAACTCGCTCGAATTGGCACACCTCCACTCCCCTCTCCGAGCACACTAGTTATCATCATAGTTCATATCATCCCGTACAACTGTGGGAATCGATCGATTATGTGTTGATAGTGTCCTGAAAGCGGCCCAAAAGTTGTTAGACGACTGATCATCAGTAAAAGTGTTGACAATGAAATCTCGCTTTGCTTCATAAATTTTTTCTCTCATTGGCGTTGCAAATTTTTGAATATGTACACATTAGTAAGATTGCCATCTCGCTTTTAACGTTTATATGCCGCATTTTCCTCTTGTATGAGGCGAAGCAGACAGCTGTTCATCCAAGGACATCGCTTGTCCATGCGAACCAAACGTTTGGGCACATTCTTGTCCAGAACTGAGTTTAGAGAGCTAGCCAATTGTTGGGAGGCATCATCGACTGTTGACGACAAGTTTACCAATTGCTCAAGGTCCAGGGTCGATATGTGATCATTAACTTTAGCCCAGTCCACTCGTTTGATAAGCGGAATGGCACGCATGTCAGGCACTCGTTTCTTTAAAGCACCCGAGGCAAGAATCGATAATGTCGAGTGATCAGAACTAGAAATTGGTGGCATCACAAGTGAGAATGAAATCTCACCCGGAAAGGTCAGAGAAAACAAGTCAGAAAAAATCCTTGTCGGGTCAGGTTTAAGTTTTTTGATTTTAGGTTTCGACTCAGGTCGGGAACACTTTCCTTACTTAATCGGACCTAGGGGCTGAATTCACAAAAAAATAATGTAACTGAAAAGAATGGGGTGCAGTTCGATCGAGGGTAAAAAAGCACACAGAATAGCCTGAATTCGAACACGATGTTCATCATGTTCATGTTTTTGCCCATAACTGGGCGCGGTGAGGGCCTAACCCAATTTAGGCCACAGGCCAGGCTGGCTTAAACGCTGCTCGATGTTAATGGCCAGAAAATTTCTACTGTAGTAAAAATCTAGCCATAATGGTGCAGGTGCGTGTTTTCTCGCTTTTTATAATTTCGCAACTTTGTCGCTTCCCACGCGACTGTGATTATAAGCGGACTCGGCCATATATGGCCGTAATTCTGTCACTTGAGTAGTCGATGCACATATGCAAAATAAGTAGGGTTGGTTGCATACAAAGTACGCATACTGTGCGCAAAGTTTGTGCATCGCATTGAAATTTGGATGCGTATACAGTATGCGTACACCAGGCGGAATGTGTAGGCATATGCATTAGCAAACTTGCGTGTGCGCAGTACATACAATGCGTTCCTTGATGAGCCGCTTGAACCAAGTTAGAAATTGGAAGAAATTTCCTACTACAAGCCAAATTAGCAGGTGGAAGAATTCGAACTTGAAATTCATACATCTTTTCCTTACTGGTCGCAACAAATTCAATATTTGACTAGCGTTTTAGTTCGGCAGCTGTTGCCTCTAAATTCCGCAAAAAATTTAAAAAAACATTACTTAAAGAATCTTTCTTGGAAGTCAATATTGTCTGACTTTGTCAAAGTGTCATCTTCTCACAATTTTTAAAATTTTGTACGTATCCTGATTTTGGTATAGTAAACCTGGCGCCATCAGAATTAATGACCAGATGCATAATAGAGGGTACAGCCGTCAAGAGTTGGATACTTGCTGCGACAGAATATTCAAATAAGTGAATCTGTCAATTTTCAAATTACGTTATGCCCACGGTTTACCAATATTTTCAATCCATAATGGTCCAAAATTAACAAAAGACTTACCCGTCGCAAGATTACTCACAAAGCTTTACAGGCAAAAATTTATAAGAGGCACTGTCTGTAAGAATCGACTCCGAGTCGGCCAACCTTGAAAAATCACCCCCCATGTTTTGTTACATATCTCGAAATTAGATGCCATAGAAACCACGAGAACGATAATCATTCCACGGCCAAATCACTATTCATGAAACGGGATCTGTTCAAAAATTTTTGGTGTTTGAAAAATGTGGGTTTCGAAAAAACCCTTATAGCTCGACTAATATGCAGTTGAAAAGATTCGGGCGCAGCTCATGAAAAAAAGCACCTTTTTCTTTTTAAACCCATGAAATCTTGCATGAAACAGCCTCTTTCTATAACTGACGAAATCGGATCAAACACAAAATTTCATGCAAGAGTTTTCACTAAAATTCATCTCATTCATGCATTTGTGCGAAAAAGAACTTTATTTCAATGTATGATATGTAGAAAGAGATGGGCGTTTAAATGAGGCTATCCGCGACGAAAATAAGTGGATCGGAGATTGTCACGACCCGTCCGAACACAAAAACCACCTACCCGGCGCGCAAATTTCAAAATTCCCGCACTTTTTTTCGGTCGTCTGCTGTGAGCGCCGGCGGCTGCTCCTCAAATTATCTTTGCTGAGCGATTTTGATCGTTTTGTTTTTTTTGATTAGGAGTGCATAATCAATACTTTCGTGCACGGAATGTTTGTGTTGTTAAGCTGCATTGTAATGTAATTAGAAGGCTTATCGCCAGAGTGGCAAATGGTGGTGTCATTGCCGTTGCCATCGCCTTATTTCGACAATACATATTGCTGATGGTGAGTTCGTCGATCGCTCTTTACTTTTCCTGCAACTTGTGTGATAGATTAAAAGTCCTAATGTACTGATCTCTGATTTTTTAGGGCTGCAGGATGTGCAAGAAACAGCACCTGTGCTGTAGTAAAACAAAGTCCAGTTCACTCGGACGGTTTTCAGCCATTCAGACCAGACCGTCAAGCGAGAAGAGCTCAATCTTAATTAATCATCATTTGGCCGATTACCAAATCGACTCTGTCCTCACTCGATGGAAATGTGCCCGCTAATGTTTTCGATCAATGCAAAACGAAATTTCGGTTAAATTTGATCTCTGGGTTTTAATGTCTTTGTTGAACCGCGCCATGATTTATTCAATGTATTGGAGTAATGCCATTTCTTGTGTCATCTCACGTGCAATCATCTGGAACACAAAACAATACAACTAGAATACTGGGCTGGCTAAACACGAAATTTACAATAGCGATATGCTATGACGCCTGACAAAGTCTAGCGTATCATACTGTAGGCAATTCTACTCCTGCCATTAAAAGCCCCATGAACCATACAGCAAGATGTCTTGGAACACAAAACGAAATATTGAAGATGGTAATCACTAATGTGGCACACGGCTACCACTTTGCTGAGAGTAGATGAGAGAACATATTCGGCAAGGCTGGAGAAACATTCTTGTCAATAATAGAATAGCCGTCAAATTAATCCGTATGCTGAATGAAATTCAAAAGACCGTTTCAATTTTACTCGGCAGCTCTATGGAATGAAAAAATTTCTTTGTCTTGAACTTACCGATCTAGCGAATTTTGTCCAAAAGCTAAGGATCGATGTATGAAATAAACAACTTCCGGAATCTGCATTTTTGTGGAAATTTTAGTATAATGTAGACAATGTGAGTAGAGCAAATATTTCCAACAAACGAAAATATCGAAAAGCACACATAATTAATCCAAATAAAACTATTGCATTTGTTTAGCAAAGATATTTGAGGAGCGGCCGCCAGCGCTCAAAGAAAAAAGCCGAACAAAAAGTGCGGGAATTTTGAAATTTGCGCGCCAGGTAGGTGGTTTTTGTGTTCGGACGGGTCGTGACAATCTCCGATCCACTTATTTTTGTCGCGTATAGCCTTATTTGAAAGCCCATTTTTTTTTACATACTTAGCATTAAAATGAAGTGCTTTTTCGCACGCATGCATGAATGAGATGAATTTTAGTGAAAACTCTTGCATGAACTTTTGTGTTTGATTCAATTTTGTCAATTATAGAAAAAGGCTGTTCCATGCAAGATATCATGGGTTTGTGAAGAAAAAGGTGCTCTTTTTTTATGAGCTGCGCTTGAATTTTTTCGACTGCATATCAGTCGAGCTATAAGGGTTTTTTCGAAACCCACATTTTTTGGCACCAAATAACTTTGAACGGGTCCTGTTCCATGAATAGTTTTCTGGCCGTTAAATGATTATCGTTTTCGTGGTCCCAATGGCATCTACTTTCGAGATATGTAACAATATATAGGGGTCATTTCTCAAGGTTGGCCATTTTTTGGTCGAATTAGTCGATTCTTACAGACAGCGCCTCATGAATGCTAAAATTCGAGTTGGTTATTTTTATTTCCTCGCAAAAGACGTAAAAATGTGTGAATGGCCTGCTTAAATTTCTGTGAGCAGTGGTTTGCCGACTTCAATTTCGTTTCCGATATCATCTAGTCCTCACATGATACCGCTACAAAGTCTTACTGTCTATTGCTGGAAACCAGCTCCTGTCAGATACCTCACTACAAATGACAGAACGTAAGGGTTATGACTTTTTAAACAGTTAAAACCTGTTGTCCAATGCTAGCATCCACTGATGTGACCCTGTCCCTGGCCCAGGGTCAGATCAGTGGTCAGATCATAAGTCACGGTCAGACTATGGCAAGCCCCACCAATTAAGCAGAGTTGCTAAGAACTTAGAAATGGACCCTTGCGCAGAAATTACTCCGAGAAAGCCGCGTTTGCTCACTTAGTCAAGGCCTTGGTCAAACATTGCTTGGGCCAACAACCCTGACCGGGAGGCCGCAGCTCTGTTGCGGCTGAGGATGGCTGTTTAGTAAGTCCGTCGATGGCCTCGCCCACCTCAATCTGGGCGACTCGGATGCCCAACGAGTGAAGAATCAGGAAACTGGTTCCAAAACACTAGTCGGGAAAGTCCCTCTTCTCGCCCAGTATCATGCTGGGATGCTGGTGCTAGCACAAGATGCCCTAATGTGGAGGTGCTCCTAGTGGAGACACACAGAGGGGAACTGCTTGAAAACTGTTTACCTCACGGCCTTCCTTATCGTATCAAGACTGCTGGCCGGGTATTGACAAAATGGCAGGAAAGTCCAGTGGGGAACTGGAGCGGCACGGGGCCTAACCCAAAAAATTAAAAAAAAAGAAAATTGGGTCAGTCATATCCTGGAATTCATCTGACATTCTTGGAAGTTACGCAGAATGTAAACGTGGAAATGCAGGTCTTTACGCATGCATGAAGCGAATTTCGAAAATCCCAGAGTCAAACGGGTGTGAAAAAGTTTCTGAAATTCAAGTAGTGGGAACTTGCAAAACCACAGTACTTTTGACCCGTTTGTGTGTCCAAATTTTGTGTTGACCACGGCCTTTAAAAGAGTCCATATATCGAACTTACTTTGCATTACGGTTAGTAAAATCCTAGTTTACACACTCTACACTACTCCATGATGGATCGATATGGAACGTTATGAACCACACATTTCCAGATAATACATAGTAAACCACGTGGAGACCATATGGGCCCATTTCGCCCTTGTGGAACCACGGCGGTAACGCCAAGATTCCATGTGGGACTAGCTGGATTCCGCATGTGGGATACAAGGTGTATTTTATCTGGATTCCACGAAATTACCATGCGGATCCGCGGACTTCCAATTCACCCACCTGAATCCATGCTAGAAATAGTTCTACGAGGGACAGGACATGGGTGACCAACGCGGAAGTGGCAGCCCCAAACATTAGCATTCTTAACCAGCATTAAATCAATCGTGCTCAAAAGGCAATATTTCAGTGATTATGAAAGTGCCACACGCCTCAATTAGAACTCCATCACACAAAACATCATCAATTCGGACGCTATGCAACTCTTTACTTTTCTCAACTATATGAAAAAATTAGCCATATAATCGATCATCGTACAGAGAAAACGAGAGGTCGTTGTCAGGTTCAGGCACTTCTAAAATATTAGTGGTTAGCACACACATAAATCTTCGAACAAGCAGAAAGATGTCATCACGCAACGAAAAGCAAATTTTCACCTCGCCATAACTTTTCCTATGGTCGACTGTTCGGTCCACGTACTTTACGATACTTGCCGTTTTTGTGAAACACGCAACAGGATGGAATATTTGGGATCCAGCTGCAGCACGATTGCCGAAACGAAATTCCTCCTTCTCACAGCCGTGGAAATGGTTTTGCAACCACTTCATATAAGCATCCGCGCAAATTGTTGGGTCGTCAAGTAGTCGGTATCTAAAATACTTGACTGATCGAAATAATGAGCTCTTTAAGTTAAACTGTAACATATACTGGTTTTCCTCGGTCCGCGGCGCCCATCTTTGATATAGCTGAGGAAATAGCTCCTTTACGGTTGCCGCAAAGGGATGCAATTGACGAGTCTGATTCGACAGGTGCCTGTACGATGCTAGTTGCAGACAAAACCGACGACCAAGTTGTTCCAACACCACTTTCGCTGCTTTGATATACCTAATGCACACAAAAGCTCTTGTCTAAATGTTTTTAAAAAAACATCCCACTGGTTTACCTCGCAAAGTGCCCATTGAAGCTTTCAAATGCAAAGGAACGAATCGACCAAAATTGCCCAAAGCGTTTTACTTGATTAGGTAGATGTCCAGCCGCGTAAGCATTAAAGTTTTGCGAGTTCTTGTGACATAAAATAGGAATAACCTTTGGCCATATATCAATAAGCTTCTGAGCGCTGGCAATGTCTCTGCTCGACACAATTGGCTTAAACAGCAACCTGAACAGCATTAATAAAAAACAAAATTCTGGTTACTGTAAGTGGGAAACAGTGAGCTGAGGAACCACTCACAAAGGAATTCACTACAATTTTTGTGCCCTCAACCAGCCTCACCTTTCATGCCATGGGTAGCCAGGACGTCCTTTATGGATGACCATTGATAAAGGCCACTTTAACATTGACTGTAGGGAAGTCCAGTTTCGAGGCGTTACAGTACCTGATAGCGTGGACGTATATAGCGATCGAATGCCAATAATTTGGTATCTTATCCATATATGACGACGATATTGGTAAAATCGCATACATTAATAAATTTTTGATTTCGTACGCTTTGAAACTTCGAATGGAATGTAGACTCAAAATTTTTCGATTGAAAAAGTGCGGGAATCGAATCTTCCTTACGATGCAACCAAGTTCGGAAATCAATTTTTCGCTGAAAATAGGCGTCCATTTCTGTGGCTGACCTGCCATGAAAAAACACCAGTCTTTTCACCAGCATATATAATGATGAGTTGAAATACAAGACGCTTACTAGTGAACAGACGATTGAACATTAGTTGAGCGTTCCCACGATAAACGAGATGCATACTATCAAAAACATTGACGCAAGCTGGATTACAAAGACGTGACAATGCTCTGATCTCCTTGACACAAAAATAATCATTGTCTGGACTTGAACGAGCCAAATAAGCCCATGTTTTTTCAAAAAAATTAACGTCTTTGGAAGCCGGCGGGGGGTCAAGCTTAGGCCATGAGCACAAGGTTCCTATTCGTTCAACAGGATGACGGCACTGAATACACCCAAAATCACCTAGAAGCGTGAAGAAGTTTGCCCGGCATAAAGAAGAGATGAGGAAGTGACATACCATTAAACTGCTTCACACCCCAAATCTAGGCCTGAGCCAGCAAATCCAAAATAGTTGCCAAAATGCGAACGCAAGTTCCGTACTTTCTTCCCATTAACGTCAAGATCGAACCCATTTTTTAAATAACTGATATCCGCAATAATCGATGGTAGAAGCAACTTTAGTCTGGTTTCGATTTTTCGCCTCGTCAAACCCAAAAACCAAGGCCTATGGCATTTTCCACTGAAACTCGAATCGTCGGTGGTAACTCGGCAATGATAGCAACGCAGGGCCAAAAGCTGCTACGGCTCGATTTTAAAGCCTGGGCACCATCGGATGACAATACAAAACTGATAAACAGCGTGTTTCCACAAGGATTGTCACCAAGAGCAGAATAAGCTGGCGTTGTTTGAATATCACCAACATCGTGGCTATCAGGAATTGAAACAGATGATAATAAAAAACGACAAATATACAAGTAATGCGCCCGAACGATACTTTCAATTTGAGGTTGCACTTGCAATCGTTAAAAGCCGCAACAGTGTTGCTTTGTTTGGTAAAGGTCGCAGTTAGGATTTTCGCATACATCAAAACGCTTTTTGGGATGTCTGTTGCACTTTTTGCTGCTGCAAAAAAATTGCGTTGTTTGGCTGAAATCTGGCGATAGAAGCTGCTTCACAACGTTCGAGTACGAAGATGGCGCGATGTTTCCACGAGGCAAGGACATTGATAATATTTTGCAAAAAGCATTCATTGCCGTGTCGAAAATCCCATGGACAATGTGCATTGCTGCAAATAATGCATTCATATCGCTAACGCTAAATTTACAAGATTCTTTCAAAAGTACACTCTGCCACAATTTCTCTTTATCTGGTTGATCGCAATCGCCGTTTTCGTTCCCTAGAAAGTCGTCGTCAGAAGCTTCCGTTGAACTTAAAATATTTTCTTCAAAATTTCCATCCAGATGCTCGCATTCATTCCCGCTTCGCTCAGAATTGCAATCACTGCTTCCGAATTCCGGCGCAGCCGTTAGTGCTGGCATCGTGGCACTTGCAACGGAAAAATTACGCGTTGAAGCGCGGATGCTCGCGGAAGTACTTTCGGCAGCCGTATTTTCTTCGAAACCATCTTCATCAGAAATATCTGATACTGGCAATACTCCTCCATAGGCGGCGTAAGTTTCATCGATTTTGCGCATTTTATACCGAAACCGAATATTTTTTGGCATTTTAAAATTAATTCAGCCTCTGGAAAAACTGCGCGAAGTACACAATGGATCGATGCATCGATACGAAAAAGAAAAGAAGGTTGACAAATCGATCAAACCTTCCGGGAGGCGGTAAAATATTCTCTGTGCAACAGAGAACCCACGCTAGGCTGATGTGCGTGGGATACTCTGTCGATGAGCGGCACCCTGGCGCAACGAGTTTTGAGTATTAGTCCTTTCGGATAGGCGCGAGGGTGCGCTCCCAGGGTTATGCTCTTGTAGTGAGGATGTGTTTGAATTGCCGCGCATCAGGCGTGACACGTGGCTGTGTGCTCGTTATATGGGTGCAGTGTTGTTGTCACACCGATTGGGAGTTTTGTGTTTTTGTGTGTCAGAGAAGAAGACGGCTCTCGCTGTGAGTGGTTGCCTGTCTCCGTCGGCTGTGTCTGCAACGTACGAACGCCACGATGTTGCAACGTGGCCGAGATCGATGGCGCCCGTACTTCATACCTCGCCGTAACCGTTCATTCGTATGTAAGTAATGAACCCGCATTACACTTTCTACACGGAGCAGACCCTCGCCAAGGTCTATGCTCTCTACATAGGAGCAGACTCTCGGAGCCGATCTCGGCAGCGAGCTCGAGAATTATTCTTCAACTTGAAATTAGTTTCACCTCGTATAGATTCTGCAACTAATTTTTATCATTATTGACAAAGAAACTTCGAAACTTATTGAAATTTCTGTTATTTTTAAGGAAAAATTACCATTGCCTTATAATGGCAAGAAAATCTCAAAAAGTTTTGAAGATTGTTTTTTCGCATTCCGCTGGATCCGCAAGTGAGTCGCATTTGTTACGAGTGCTTGGAACAGGCATTTGTGTGGCTGAAAATTTTTAATTTTCTCTTGGGCTTTGGTCTATTTTATTTGCCTGGGAAGCTACTGTGGGCATTTGTGTCGAATAAATAAAACTCAATTTTTGTGAAACCTCAAATAAAACCTAATCCAATAAAAAGACCTTTGTGCCTAAATATGGTTCTCTTTTATGAAGGCTCCTGAGAATTAGATATTTTTCATGTTCGCATTCTAGGGTGAGCGTTATGGTCGCTCAAATTATTCACCATCTCGCAACTTGATCGGCAATGAAATGATCGCAACATCAATAGAACAGCCGTCTATTTTGAAGTCATCCCAAGTGAGTTAGGAGCTTGGCTCCCATTCTTCTGCGACATCCCAAAAAATTCTCGCTTGTATTGCTAAAAACTATTTCAACGTTCCTTTTTTAGGTCTGCTCAGCGACAGTCTGTAGGCGCAGGTTCGACTGTTTCGCAGTCATGCAAAAGATCATTGTCTGAACTTCGCTTTGGAAAGAATGCAAAGGCTGCATGACATGGGCAGTTTTGATGCTCCTTGATCTATAAATTTCGGCGCATACTTGAACTAAAATTTTTTATTAAATGTGTTTTTTTAAATAAAGATATAACTGACGTGCCGTCTAAAAATTTTGCATGACAAGCACCAAATGTTCGCCCAGCGAAGCACACACAAAATGAAAACCAAAGCCTGTTATGCGATTTCTGATATATTAAAAAATGTACATGCAATGGTTTTTCAAAGAACATTTCACGATTGTATGATCGCTTTTTTTTTTGCCATTGTTCACTTGAGCGGATTTGATACTCTTGTGGGCAATGTAAGCTTGCCGTCCTGCGTAACTTCGGCTGGCAGATCAATATTATTCATCAATTTCAACCAAAGCTAAAAAAGAAATACAAGAACAATTTATGAGGTCTTCAACATAAAAATGAATGCAGTAGTACAAAATTATGAAACACTAGCTAGGTTTTAAAAGTTTGCAAAAAGAACAAGAAACTCTGTGGGAGAATGTCTGGCAAGGGTTCAAACTCCTACAAGTATTTGCGCACAGCTGCCGCATTTTAGAGCTCCGTCTGCAAGAAGCGGGAGAGCAGACCCTGGAGCAGACCTCGCGCCAGGGTGCCGCTCATCGACAGAGTACCCCACGCCACTTCCAATGTAAGCGTGGGCTCTTTGTTGCCCAGAGAAGTAAAATAGACCCAACGGAAAAATAGACCCACGCACAGTTGATCCGCGCGGCGCGGTGAGCTATCCGCGGGGAGCATGTATACATAACTCATGTCAATACACACCTCGTACGACATCATCCTTATTTGTTGGCTAATTGGAGTCGTCGCGAAGTTTTTTACAGTCAGAAACGAAATCGAAAACTTGTTCATAACGTTCATAACGCCTTGGTTTACATGAAAAATGCGAGAATTGCAAAAACTTATTGGCTTTTTTGCACTTTGTCTCCCAAAAGCCTCGGGCTTATGCAGGATAGGCTGGATTTAGGCTTATTGTTAGTCTTTGGCTTAGGCTTAGGCTAACATGGACTGGATTCAGGCTTAGCCTTAGGCTTAGGCTAGGATGGACTGGATTTAGGCTCAGGCTAGGATGGACTGGGTTTGAGAGATTGTGGGAAAAATTGCAAATGCGCGAAATTGTCTTCTAGGACTATGGACTAGCAGCGTCTCGTTCTGCCCCCAAGCTGGGTCAAATTATGCTGGTATTAGCATTAGGCTCAGGCTTAGGGCTTAAGCTTGGTCTTGCGATTACGGTTAGACTTATTAGTCTGGTATGGGGCCGTCCATAAAGGTCGACCGCACAAAATCTCGATTTTTTTACCCACCCCCCCCCCCCCCCAACCGTATGCCGACCAATTATCGCGAACCCCCCTCATAAATGGTCGACTACTCCAGCCATTCCCCCCCCCTTAAAAACGCAGTTTTGTGAAATGTTTCGTCTTATGCTTTCTCGAGCTCGACAAGATGCCATCTCCTTCGAAGACGAATCGTTTCTGATTTATTGAGTGGATTTCTATTTTGTAAAAGCCTCAACAAACTTTTCCCACAACTTTTTCCCATATTTTGTAAAAGTTTTGCGGGTTGGGCCGCGCCGGCTTAGTTCTCCACAGGACTTTCAATCATATCAGCTGGCGAGCAGTCATGAGACGGAAAGCGCGGCTGTGAGGGATAGGTTGGGATCTCAATCCTGGTCCTGACATTGAGGCATCGGGATTCTGCTCATAATTATGATATGCCTAAGCATGGCAGGTACACTCTGATCCATCAAATCTGCCATGAAGCAGTAGCGATGAAGAGGCAACAGCAACATCGGCTCAAATCAATAATGATAGCAACACTAATTTTACTTAGCCTAGGCTGACCTCGCTGGACGCGTATCGAAACTGCGAATGTACCGTATTTCCTCGAAATTCTCCCCCTCTGGTTATTCTCCCCTGTCTAGACCCAGATTAAACTTTATTCTTCCCGTCTGGAAATCCTCGCCCCTCTGTTATTCTCCCGCGTCTTGAACCCATTTGAAAAAATTCCTCCCACGGGGAGAATTTCGAGGAAATACGGCACTCATCAATTTCAGCTTTTTTTTAATGACTGAAACTCGACCTGATAAAAAACCTGGATGACTAAAGTGAGCTTTAGTCTGGAAAATTGACTTATCTCCTTCGTGCGTGCAAACTGTTCGACCTCAAACAAAAAATCCTGATCCCGATTGGGCTTGCCCTGATCTCGATCTGGGAAAAAGGTGATACCGACCTACTCCTAGAGGTGACCAGCTCTCATGGCAGGCTCCATGTGTCTTCACTGGAAGCACCCCAACACGAGGGCATACTGGGTGAGAAGGGGCTTGGGCTTATCGTTAGCTCAGGGACTTTCCTGGCTGGTGTTTAAAGACAGTTTCCCAATTCTCTGCCCCTTGGGTGGGCGTCCGCCGTTTTACCGTAACGCGGTGTCGCCCGGAGCCAGGTGTCTGAAGCCAACGACAAGCTACTAAACTGCCGTCCTCCGTCGGAATAGAACCTTGGCCTCCCAGTCGGGGTTGCGGGCCAGAAAGGCAATATAACGCCTAAATCAGCTTGGCCATCGCCTCCCAACTTTTCCCTTTCGGATCAGATGTTATTCTAGTTGGGAATAAGAGTCATGATGGAGCCGAAATTGTATTATCGAGTCGAGAATAAACGACCGAGTAGAAGAGAAGACAAAAAAGTTTTGAAGGTTTGAACGCGCACTATTGGTGAAGATAAAAGAGTTTTTTGTTATCGAAAGTCTAAAAATTTGCTGCAGTCGATCATTGTCCGCTACTCCTACTCCTCCTCCGACCGCAGCTTACCACTTTTTGCCAACCCCCCCCCCCCCCCCCCCTAGGCTGCGGTCGACCTTCATGGATGGCTCCTATTAGGGCTATTCTAGTCAGCGTACGAGCCAAAGTCACGCGTAAGCATTTTTCTCTCATAGATTCACTTTTCACGTTAAGGAGCTCCCCCTTTTGATTGAAATTTGGTCTCGCTCTGATTCTAATTCTTAAATACCGTTTGGAAGTGGAATTACGTGGTTTGGACATAATAGCACGTACAGGAAAAAATCTAACATTGAACGCCAGGTCAAATTGAACCTATGACGATTTTCGTGTTTGGCGCACTTTCAGCGCGTTGATTAAAAAAACTGCTTTGGACAGGGCATCTGGGCCATGTCTACACCTAGTGCGAGTTTAGCTGCGTCGCTTATGGCCATTCTAAGTTTTTTAAAACGACCAAATCGAAGAAAGTGATCAACTATTCAGGAAAATTTCAGGTAATATATTAGTGATGTAGAATCAGCTCCGGCGACCTAATATAAAGTTGATTTTCTTGTCGATTCTTGTTTTTCGATGCCTTGGTGGTTATTCTCGGTTGTTTTCTGACTCGGTCTGAGCCTTGTCTAGTGAATTATGCGTTGATTTAAAGGAGGGTGTTCAAAGTTAAATTCCGGTATCTAACTTTGAACGTAAGACTTATTTTGAAAAAATGGATTTCATTACTTACTTACCTACCTTGGCGCGCTGGAGCTGGTTTTTTTCAACTATTGATCAGTTAAGGTATGCTCATACCAAATTTTACATGTTCTCCCTTCTATTTCGGGGCGCTATTTATGGGCAACGACTAGGCGGGGTAGGCTTTCGCGTCGAATTTGAAAAAGCAAAATTAAATCTGTCTGTAGCGCGCGTCGCGTCTTGGCTAGGTTTCACCGTGGGTCCAGTATCATCTGTTTCTCCAGGTCTCTCATATTTCCGGCCATCGCCCCACAAAATGGCACCACTGGCAAATAGTCAACGTGAAAAACGTAAGTTTTCTTTAAATTCTTTGTAATACATTAGGCTCTCCTTGTCGTGTTCAGGAAATAAGTACAAGTATGTCATCGTGATCGAGTCAAAGCCAGGTTTGGACACCAGTGGCCCGAAAAATTTGGTCGCGGTTCTGAAGTTGGAGGACCTTACTTACTTTCCATTCGACCGACGCATTGCACCAATGCCTCAACGGCAGCAATGGAAGAAGGGTGACATAGTGAACATTAATTGGCCAGTCAATAAGAATGGACAGTTGGAGAAAGATGTGGTTAAAATCGTTGTAGTGAAAGTTTATGGTCTGTGTAAGTATGGCTGTGGTTTAGTAGTGCGAGTGGTAAATTGCAGGCCTTGCTGGTCTTTCGAAAATGCTGGATTATAGAATTTTTACAAGGTTTCATACAGGGCTGCGGCAAAATTCCCAGAAAACCTGGGACAATTAAAATTTTTCAGCCTAAATCAAGAAAAGTTATGCGACGGCATTTTGAGGTTCCAATTTTCGAATCACCCGCCCATTTTATACCTCTTTGTTGAGGGGGCGGACAATGTGAGAAAAATCGAATTTTTTGTTTAGAAAACCTGGAAACATCAGGGAAAAGTATTACCTGATCCGTGCATGAAGTCTGTTTGATGTGTAAACTATATATAGTCTACTTGTCACGCACCCCGCTCTTGATTTTTTCAGATGTCGACTATGATTCAGCTAACGATGCATCTGCTGCGTTGAAAGAAGTTTTCACGGAGGAATCTCGTGAGCGACGAAATCAAATTCTCGAATATGAAAACAATCTTAGCGATAACGAAGAAAGCATCCACGAAGACGAGGGCAGTGACCATGGTATGAGATTTGTGATGTTTATCGACTTTATGCCATGTATTTGCCGGACTTCAGGCTGATTGCTCGAAGAAAGATTGGCGACCGGGACCCTGATGGACTTGCGTTGATTGAAAGTATGTCAGGGCTCGAAGTAGGTTGGAAAAAATCAGATAAGTCTCTGAGGAGATAAATAACGTTTTCTTAATCATGAAAGAAGTGTGAAAGTTTGCATTCCGGGGTCTTTCAATTTTGAATCGCCCTCCTCTTCTGAGGACATATAAATCGTACTAAATCAGACGAAATATCCTTAGGCGCTGCGACAGTGGTAGTGATTGGACAGAAGTCTACTTTGGTTTAGAGAACCTAGAAAAATCAGAGAAAACCCTGTTTTATCCCTTGCACGAATTCCGTACAGTCGGACGCATTCATGTGCATTGCCTTGATCCTGTGAAAACGCTAATTAGGCAGTATTTAGTGCGTGCTTGCTATTTCTAGAAGTTTTGCAAAAGTACTGGGGAGTAGAAGTTTGGACTCAGAACGTCGAAAACATCAAAATTTCTGCGGAACTTGTATCGGCGCAAGCTCCAGAGAAACGATCTTCTCTTGCCGCTCAACTCCAGATAATGAAGCAATCCGGGTTGAACAAGTGGTGCGACACGGCGAAGGAGTGGATGAACGATTGGGGAACGGAGTGCAGAGGGCGTAAGCCGCCGTACGTTCTTGTTTCATCTCCACAGCTAGGAACACCAAACAGAATTTTTTAGATACTTTCGGTGGACTGAATCATTATTCAGCCGTTCAGTCTTGTCGCCAGACTCAGTTAAGGCACCTTGTTACGATTCGCAGGATGAGAACGAATGGCGTAAGAAGTTGCTGGCTGCGAAAAAAACATAAGCGCCGCGACGAAACGTTTCTGCCTGAAATCGGTCAAGGTCAATCAGCCGGTATGTGAATCAGGAACATTGAGACATACCATTCCAATTTTTTTTTTTATCGTGTTACGGTACGCGCTGAGCTTTACCAAGTGTCATAATGCCTTACTTGTCGCTCTAGCGTTCTCTTTTTTCATTGCTTTTTTAGCTCCTGATTTAAAGTAAACCATGAAAAATTGTATAGGCATCACGGACCTACCAAAATGCAAGAGGTGGGCTTAGTGTGAAAGTTTCATAGGATCCACATTAAGGCTGTGAGAGTGCTGCATGGAACCGACACGACCTTTTTATGGGTGCGCGTTGAAATCAGAAGTTTCCACGCTAGAGCCATATGTATTATTGGGCTTTTCATAATGGATTGGAAAGCTGGTTGGTTGCTTGGCCAGTGGCCGGTTGCTGGCGGTCCGGTTGGTTGCTTAAACGGTGGCCGGTTGCCAGCAGGCTGGTTGCCGGCGGGCCGGTTGCTGGCGGGCTGGTTGCCGGCGGGCCAGTTGCCAGCGGGCCGGTTGCCGGCGGGCCAGTTGCTGGCGGGCTAGTTGGCGGCGGGCTGGTTGCCGGCGGGCCGGTTGCCGGTGGGCTGGTTGCCGGCGGGCTGGTTGGTTGCTCGGCCAGTGGCTGGTTGCCGGCTGTCCAGTTGGTTCCTTGTCCATTTCCACTCCCATTTTTCTTCTACAGTGTACCTACATTTAGAAAAAATATGTACAGTATTATAGTGCTTGAAAGCATTTCTAGGATCTTGTGTGCTTACCCTGAGGCTTCCAGCCCACGCCTGCTGTCCATTGTTCTTTGGTGAGCTTCTGAAGCAGTCAAAATACCGTCAGCCGTTTCTCGAGTGCGTTTTGGCATGCATTTTGGCCATCCGTGCCTTTAAATATACAGAAAGATGTTTAGAAAACTACGCTGATAATAAGTGCAATTTATGTGACTTACCAATAGCATCCATGAAATTCGTAGATGGTCTTTCCGCAAATGCCATCCACATACCATTGCCCAATTTTTGCTTCTCCGCCGTTCAGCTTGCACTGAATTCGTTGACCAGTTGTGTGAGCGATCCATTTCAACCATTTTAAAGCAGTAATCGACTGTCGTTGCTCTTTTCTGTACCCGCCATGAGGTACCACAGCGATACGATTCACTGGAAGATGATGCAGTCGGTAGTATTTGTGGCATGCGCTTGCGGTGGTAATGCTCTCTACGAACGGATCGATTTGTCCAAAGTCCATGAAGAGCTGACGAGACTTTAATGCGCATTTCTTCAAGACATCAACATCACTTTCGCAGTACTCTTTGATCTCCTTTTGAAAATCGAACTGTTTACCACGCTGCTGTTCGTACCACTCAGTAAATGCCTTCCTGTCGCTCTCCTTCATGCGTTGAGGTTGATAATATTCGATTGCAGGCCAGTCACCAACAGAATTCCTGTTTTCTCGTTTGTTAAACATATGTGGAATGTACCCTAAAAAGCAAGCGCTGGACGCTTAACCGTGCATTTTTTTTTTCGCAGATCTAAATTCTGCCTCTTACCTTTCTTGAATTCCTCGATGTCAAATGCTTCTGGTATTGCTGACAAAGCCATAGGAATAAAATTTAGCGAGTCCTTGAATTTGATTCCGCCAACTTCCAAATACAGAATGCCTAATCCACGTGGAATTATCTGCTTTGGCTTCAGACCAACCCTGTAACAGTACTCCAGGATGAACTGTCCATCGTAGCCCTTGGCATTATGAGCGATCGCAATTGCATTCTTGTTTTTCTTTAGAAAAAGATATTCACAGAACTTGTCTAAGCAACCATCTCAAGACGAACAGCACTCCTGTGATGGCAATTGGCAGCATTGCTCACAAACCTAAAATTTTAAATCAATTATCAAAATGTTTCTGCATAAACGAGATAAAAGAAGATATGCCTTCCCTGTGTGCGATGATCAGATTAGGGTGATGCAAGTTGATAGTTCCATTTTCATTTTCCCCTACGGGTTCATCTTGACGGCATTCAAAATCGTAGAAAACTCAAGTGGTGTTATAGTTGTGTAACCTGTTGCGTAACCTTCTGTTTCTTTGCAGGTGGTGGCGCACAATCTTTGTCATCATGGTCAGAAAATGTTTGAAACTCTTCCTAGGAGTCATTTTCTACCGTCATACCTTTCTTAATGTATCGATGAATGAAACATTGCTGATCACCAGTAGCCACATCGAGCTTACAGGTACAAAAATGTCGGACCCCGCACTGATGTCCTTTGCGAGTGTAATATTCCCTGCGGCAATTTTCACATCGTCGAATTTGGTTTCAAATCGGTTGATTATTGGTGTTTTTGCTTCTGACATTCGAGCCAGCTCGCAGATGATTTAAAAAGCACTGCTGATTATTAGAAAATCTGTGGCAACGATTGCACTTTGTAAGAGGTTGTTCGAGCTTGCACTTCCCAATACCAAAGCAGCAATGACAGCGAGCAGGACGGATTAGGTGATCAATGCGATTTTTGTAGGATTTGTTACATGATTCACAAAAATAACTCGCTTCAAGAAATGCCGTTGGAGATGTTATCACGTGAAAATGTCCATTGACTAACCATAAGTGCAGTATTTTGGGGGCTCCAGGACCCATATAAACAAAACCCCCAAACATGTCCTTATCAAAAATTCTTAGTTGATACTGATCGTGACCAAGAGCCATTTGCAAGGCCATCCATTCTTCGGGTCCACATCCTCCATGGTGATCGGACAGTTCTGCTGCAGTCATCAAAGCTTGCGCCCGAGTTTTCTGTAATGTGTATCAATTGCTGTCACCTTTGCGAACAGTTTCGTATCGATCTCCATCAATACGAGCTTTAGCCGTAACAATAGCTCTCGCGCAGCACAAATCGTCGTCATTCACGATTTGGACAATAGCTTTCTTTTTCTTTAGGTATTTCTCAATGTTTGTGCTGTACTTTCTATCTATGCGTCCGCTTCCACTTGGGCGTTTTATTCGAGTAAAATACACCGTTATTTTCTCATCAAAGGTCAGTTCTGTCTAGCTTTGTAGAATAGCGCAAATGGCGTCAACAATCAATTCTGCTGTCATTTCACTTTGTTGACGAAGTGGCACGATGATGGGATATCGAGGACTGGATGATGCAGGAAAAAACTTAGCAGATCGTCATCAGTGCCGTCTCTTTTGACCGTTTCCAAAACGTTAGTGAAAATCGCTGATAGGAATAATTCGATATCACTTACTTCCTCCATGTTTTTGAAAACTAAATCGTATTGTCCATAATCAGTATTGAATCTTTGGGTCGATTTCATGAACATGGGACGCAATTCATAATACTCGGAAGGGACAATGTCGACTGCATCGGCTCGGTCACGTTCTTCAACTGGTAAGGTCTTGACGACCTGATGATGAAGAAGTATTGCCATGACCCTCTTGCTGCACAACTTGACTTGGTCTAAGATGGTCCTCTAAGAAGTCTTCACTGGGGATGCTATTCCGAGGCTCAGGCTTGGGCTTAGGCTTGGGCTTAGGTATGGAGTACGGAAGAACGACAAGAAAAGATCTCTATGAAGGTCAAAGGCTTCAAGATCACCCATGATCTTACGTCTGAGATCAACTTTGAAAACCTGCGAGAAAAAGTCTACGCCTTCGTTTAAGAGAAAAACCGACAAGAGACAGTCGTCCTTATACAACGAATTGAAAGGACTGCTGAAAGAATGGTCATTACCGCGATACGGAAGAAGGTCTATCGAGTGACTAATGACAGAAGAATGATTCTGCCGGGCTTTACAACTGTACCACACGGATACCATTATAAACAGTTCTGAATTTTTTTTGATTTTTATTGTTTCAGTATGTACTTTTTCCTTTTTTCGGCTTTGATTTTTTTAATTTGCTTTTGCAAGCCATGAATTTAGGAGCCTGCCATTGTTCCCCATGACTTAGCTTAGTAGAACTGACCTCAGGAAACTTAATGATGCCTTACGATAATACATTGGCATCAAACTGGCACCACAGAACATGTGCGGTCACTCCCCAAAGTAGGGCCAAGGCCATATAACAGACCCCAAAACGCCAAAGTTGAATAGCCGCTGCAAGCCGCGTATGACAGGTTCATAGATGAAAAGCTGCTTGAAAGCTTGTTCGTGTCCCGCTCCAGCAAGCTTTTTCAAACAAACTTGAACCAATTAAGGCAATCATATTTAAAATGTACTTTAGGATACGAGCGCAAAAACAAAAAAAAAACTTAAAAAAATGTTTTCTGGGTCAATTTTCATGCGGTTTTTTGCAAGGGTCACTTTTTTGATAGGAGTCCGAGGGTTGAAAAACCAATCAAAGCCACAAACAAGGAAAAATCTCAACAAAAATTTCTTTATATAAAACTAGCGCACAAGATAAAGTAGGGGACTTTTCATCTGTGTAAAACTGTCATTGGCGATTTTCAGCGGGCTGTTGCGTTATACTATGCCTGTGAAAACGTCATTCGGGTATTCATTATGAAAATTTTTCCTAAAAAGTTAGATCCAGCCATTTAGTTGTGGGCTGAAAATAGGGGTCAGAATAGTAGGTTCGTCTAACAAGTTTGTCACCTCTATTGCAAGCTTATCGTTAGTTGTGCAATCAGCACAGAGGTGCATATGGTTTGCGGGGGTAGATTACGAGGAGGAGAATAAGATGGATGACGCTGCTGAGACAGCTTAAAGTTTTGAAAGAAAGAGCGAGGTACATTTTGCCGCATAGTGAGTACAAGGAGCTATTTGTGAAGTCGTCTTTCTATAGTGCTTTATCTTTGTGTAAGCAAAACATATCTGTACTACAGTGGAAAGAAAAAGAATGAAAACACGATTGAAAAAAGAGGAAAAAAATTTCAAAAAAATAAAATGAAAAGAAACAAAACGAAAAACAACAAAAACGAACAAAAAAAACAAAAAATTAGTAATAAGTGAAAATAAAAAGAAAAAGAAAGAAAAAACAAAATTAAAAAAATAAATAAAATGGGAATAAATTTTTTTTCTAGTTGCTGCTAATCATAAGAATAATTTTGTATGTTGTCAGCCAGTGTATGCAGTTGCCAATGTGCGGATGGGTTTTTGGTTTTGGAAATAATAAACTTCACTGATTTGTCCGGCCAGCTAGGATGTATATAGAGGTGTAGGAGTTTTTCTGAAGCATAGGCGGCGAGATCAAACAGGAGATAATGGCCTTTAGGGCCATCCATAAAGGTCGACCGCACAAAATCTTGACTTTTTGACCCCCCCCCCTTCCTGACCGCATGCCGACCACTTATCGCGAACCCCCGCCTTAAAAATGGTCGACCACATCAGCCAGACCCCCTTTCCCTTCCAAACGCAGTTTTGTAAAATGTGAAAAATGTGTTTTGTGAAAAATTCAAAATAAAAGGGAAACTTGAAAAATGTTTTTCAAAAACTTGAATAAATTTAGCGGTCTCTGACCAAGATAGCCGAACGTGATATTCAAAGTCACAACTTGAAAAAATTCAAAATGGTCGACCACTTCAGGCAGACCCCCTTTCCCTTCCAAACGCAGTTTTGTGAAATGTTACGGAGTTCCAGGAGTGTCAAATTCAAGTTCACAAGTAAACTTGAAAAAGAATTTGCAGATTTTGATTCTTGATTTTTTACAACGGGCTACTTGATTTTCAACGACATGGATTTTGAAACTTGATTTAAAATAACGGGGAAACTTGAAAAATGTTTTTCAAAAACTTGAATAAATTTAGCGGTCTCTGACCAAGATAGCAGAACGTGATATTCAAAAAGTCACAACTTGAAAAAATTCAAAATCTTGATTTCTCCGAACCACGACAACTTGAAATCTTGAAAAAATTTTGCAGCCCCCGAGCAAATCAAGATTCAGTCAAAAAGCGACCTGAAAAAATCAAGTTTTCATCTCAAAATCTTGATTTCTCGCGAGCCACTTAGTGGGTGAGAGCTACGGACAAGGTGTAAGCGGGTGAGAAATACTGCCATTGTCAGAAGGCGGTAAGAAATACGGAGGCGGCTCCCCTGTGCCCGTAGGCAATTTTTTAGCTTCATTTCTTATTTTCGATTTTACATATTTAGTTCATCGCATGCACCGCTCTTATTTTTAGAAATCTAGCATTGACGTCCGGTGTAGTGTTGATATCGTTAGCGAAAAAATATATCGTTTATCGTTACAGTTAACGATATCCTGCCAAAAAGATATCGTTCCCCTTAATCGTTAACGCGTTCCAAAAAATATCGTTATCGCGTTAAATATCGTTATGTTTATTATCAACCCAGCGTGACATCAAGCTTACTGCATTTTACTTGGGTCGAAAAAGCATATATGCGCGTGTTATCACAACAACGTCCCACGAGCATATTCATTAGAAGTGCTGCCACATGTAATAGGCATGGACTAGGCATTTACTATGCCCTCTGGCCTATGAGTGGACTGGTTCAGGGAACTGGACCGCCTCTCCTAACTGTAAGTCAGGGCCAGCACGAGACCTAGAGCGAGGTCGAGGTCGAGTAAGTGGTCTGATTGCAGGCATCGGTAGAGAACTAGTCTTGAGTTCCTGATCCGCCGAACTTGCTCTGTGAGCACTTCAAGCTCAGGTCCGTCAGAACCCCTTTGACGGCCGGCACGTGCGGCTGCTCCCCGAATTGTGAGTCTACACGGCCTTATTGGTGTGAGACAGTAAACTATATCAATAAGTGTCCGTGGACTGCGTGGGTTGGTTCCTGTGGCTTGAGCCATCCTCTAGTCAGCCCTAGTCTGTCCTAGGGCGAGCCAAGGATTTCACACACAAAGTGACTGAATCTGTTTTATTAATACAGTCTTTGTCATCAGTATTATTGCCTTCTCCCGAATTCGACATTATTTTGGATATCAATATCGAAAATTTCTTAATGAAGAAATTTCTGATAACCAATCAGGTGACATCCAATGACACGCTGACGTCGAATGACGAAACACAAAAATACATATAATCACTCACACTGTCTGTCCGCGGATGCGGAATAATCCCCCCATTAGCAGACATCTCATGCTATTGCTGGGAACAAGGGCAGATTTTAATTTTGACGCTGTAGTAGTGTATGCACAAATAACGCGTTATTCGACACAAAAAAGATACCGTTACCGTTATAACGCGTTCTGTGAAAATAGATATCGTTATCGTTACCCTTAATAACTTTAACCAAAAACGATGTCGTTAACGCGTTAAATATCGTTAATAGCGTTAACGCTTAACAACTCTTGTCTGGTGACAAGCTTGCAGTTTCAATGGTAACTTAAACTTTTTTGGCGGTCCAACTTGTAGGCACTCTGTCGTTAACTTAAAGGAATGTCGAAGAAAGAGGAGGTAATTGAATTTATTCGGATGATGGTGCAGAAGAATAAACCAGACAAAATAATTTTGGAGCGACTCCGTCGTGATAAAATGTTGGATATCAGGTATGATGGGTGTAAAACATTTTCACACAGGTCTAGCTGAGGTATATTCACCCAGTCTAGCGCACAGTTCAGCGGCCCCGCCGAACTGGCCAATACATTGCGGAGGGCAGGGCCGCCAAACCCTGAAAATATACTGGTTGGGCGGAACGTGATACCGTAATCTTCTGCTCCTGAATCCCAACTTTTTGTTGCAAGGAAACGAAACGAAAGTAAATTCGAATGGTATGGTATTGTTTGTTTGTTGTTCAGTTGGTTGTTGGTCTGTCGGTTGGTCGTTTTTCTTGCGGTTTCTTCCAAATATTATTTGGGCCCTGCCGAAACTGAAGAAGGAAGGGATGGACGTTGCTGGAACCAGCGAAATCGATGATGGTGGACATGAAGAAGTGGTGCAAGGAGAAAGTAGAAAAGATCCTCCAAAAATGAGTGAGAGAAGAACTTTTGCTTTTAGTGATTCTTAAGCTAGGCCTGCTAACTTTGTTTTTTTGTTAGAGACTTACGTGAAAGATGATCGAATAAGGGAGATACACAGGCTTATGAACCGTTGTCGAAGTGTTCTGCGATCGTATTGGGAAGCGTCGTTGCCCGGCCATTGCCCTCTGCAAATGCTTGTGCTGTATACAAACGATGCTGGGCCTGTCCATATGGTTGGCAAAGAATTCCTACTATCAGCCGTAAATGCATCGAATTTGAGAGAAGAGATTCAAACATCTCCGTCGTGGAATATCGATGACGTATGTCCTCTTGTTTGATAGATAAAGAATTTCACGTGACCGTGATATGCCACGTATTCTTTAGGTGCTGAATAACGACGAGTTATAGGAGGAAAATCGCGATCGTGTTCCAAACCCAAGTGGTGGCACGTTGGACTCATACACCAGTGCGAAGGACCTGGAAGGGTTCCTCCGAATAGTATTGCAAGAGCTAAACGCAGGAAGAAGAGTCGTATATTCGGATGCGAAAAAACCACTTAGTATCCCGTGGCCGCCCAACGTTCCTTTCGTCAGCCCAAAGTCTGGAGCGGAGTTTAATGCAGGCGTGGTACAGATATATGGTAAGCCTCCACGTTGAGCTGACTGGTGCGTATTGCTTGGTCTCCAACGCTGAAGTGTTTGTTTTTTCGAATCAGGCGATCTCGCTCGGCTTCTTCGATATGTCATTTGATATATTTATGCGAAACTCTGCTGTTATGACCTGCTAAATATATCAGAGCCACCACCAGAGCTTTTGGACAGTGCGAATTTAAAGAACAGGATAAATTAAAAAGAGAATCCAGATGGACACGCTATTTTTCTAGGCGCAGCCAGAAGCCAGATTAGTCTCCCTTTCTTTATTGGATGTGGGAATCGAGGAGATGTACGTGTGGGGTTGGAGTATCATCAAGGAAGGCTCGAAGTTTTTGTTGGTAAAGTGAGAGGTTTGGTAAGTGTTCAGACATTTGCTTAGCTCGCTTTCTTGCATTCGCTCTTGCCTTTTAGCCTCTTGACTTTGGTGGCGCTGCCCCAGATGTATACGTGAAGTGCTACCTGCACCCTGATATTCGGCGAGTCTCAAACGAAAGACAAAACTGATACAAAAATTACGAAATCCCAATTTTGATCAAAAAGTAGTTTTTCTTGTTTTAATTTTTGCGCATGACTTACGCCTTTGGTTTTCAGTTTGAATACAATCTGTCTTTGGCTTGCATTACGACAAAACAGTTGGAAGTGACTGTTTGGCGATAGGACGTCCAAAACAGCTTTCTTGGTTGCGTCGTAGTCCCATTGGAAGATCTAGATCGAACGATTGGGCAGAAAATGGAACGGTGGTATCCACTCGAGAAAAGTCCTTTACCTTTTGCGGACCCTGTCAGAACTGTTGACCGTAAAATCCGCTGTGTAGGTAGAGTGTAGGAGATGGAAATATATTCTGCACTTTAGATAAAGCGCCTACTGGCCTGGTAATGGAAAAAGGCGGCCGTGGTTACGAAATGAACGTTTCAGAAATAGCATCCCCCAGTTCGGAAGACCCTTCTCACAACGAGGTGCTTAATACTACGTACATCTTGGAAGTGGATCCTTCTGGGCAAAACAGGCAAGTCGCAAGAATGCAACTTGAACACGCCACTCAAACGTCTTTTTTTCAGTGGCCAGGATGACAGAGAAAGAAGAGAGCAGGAACCACCAGCGAAACGGCAACTTATGTCAAAAAGCGTTTTCAGTCCCTTGCAGACCACAGCCAGAGACAATGTCGAGATCAGAAAATATGAAAAATCTCTTCCGCCGTCACCAGCAGTTAGCAGCAGCGGCAACGTCGAGCAGCAAGGTAAGTTTCGCGTTTTTTGGGACCTATCAATGGGAGACCTGGTCATTGATTGTGCTGTTTTCTAGGTTTGCCACATCTTATTCCGCTACCAAGGTCACATCTTTTTCTGGATAAGTGTTTGGATGAAATTCGTGGTGGCTCTCAATTGTCTGATGACACTATCTGCCTTGTCCTTGATATTGTGAAAAATGCGTCGCCTATGCTGGACGGCTTGATCGAGCCTTAAATTTTGGGCGTTGCGAATCAGGCTCGTCATCATCGCAGATGGGACTTTTCAAACACTGTGGTCCAAACTCACCATCTGCCAGGACACTGGGTTCTTAGCTGCGTTGACGACCGATCTGTGGTCCGTGTCTATGACTCGCTGGGGTCAGTATCTGGCGTGCAACTTCGATTCGACCGATCTTACGAGCTTCGTCGCCAGTTATCAGAAATGTATTATAAGCTGAAAGGCGCCGATGGGGAAATAAAAGCTCGCTGTTATTTGATGCTGAACCAACAAGGCCCAAACGACTGCGGCGTCCACGCGCTGGCTTACTTGTCGATGATCTCTATGAATACGAAACCTGAATACGTTGTTCTCGATCAGGCCACGCTCCGCGATCACTTGTCTCGAGTTATTGCTGGCAACGCTTTGGAGCCCTTGCAGCCAATGACACTGCGCGTTTTGAGAAGTTTTTTTTTCGTTCCCTTTCCTTACTATTTACATGTTCAACACAAAAATCACATCTAAGCCGACTCCATTCTCGTTTTGCATTCGGTACCTTTTTGATGTTCTGGCGACAAAATTCGACTGGTGCTGCTCCCATTTTGCCAACAGCATGGAAACGAAGCCTCGAATGTCTTTAGGCAATCCGTCTCGTTGAGTGCCTCTGATTGGCTGCAAGCACTCGATAAGCCCAGGAAACCAAACGCGCATTTTTCCGATGTAGTCCAAATACTCGCTCGAAGCAAAATCCAACTGCCCATGAGCCAAAAGCCGCAATGCTCCAAGTGCTTCATCAGAATTGGCGATTTGCAGCAGGCCGCACACTAGTGTATTCTTTCCGAGCTCGCGCAAAAGAAGTCGATATTCGTCTGGAGCTTGGCACTGTCCGTCGCAAGTGAGCCGTTCAATGACCTGTTGGAAACTAAAACAGAGAACTCGTTATTGATGCGTAAAATTAAAGTTTCTATTTGTTATCTTGTGAGTCCCTTCTCTTTGCCGCGATCGCCCAACGCGAACAGCCTTAGCAGCTTCTTGTAAACAATGTAGCGCGACTGTAATCATGTGTAGGTAATGTACAGTATATGTTACCTTGTCTTCTCCTTAGCGACGAAAACTCAATCGTGGTGGGCAACACCACGGAGTAATGGAAGTTCTGTCGTTGACTGTGACCCAGACTTCGGCAGTAAGTCCTTGCGGCATGAGAGCGCAGTCCCGTCCAATACCACGACGGTGCCTCTAATATTTTGCATAGAGCTTTCTCTTGCACCTAAAAACATATTACAATTTTTGATTTTGCAAAGTTTGACTTAATGGTTATTCTTATTGTTAGCAGGGTTATTCTACGAGGATCAATGTATACAATCATTATCATCAGCCAAATGACCTGAATCATCATACGTATCGCCCGGCAATTATGGTGGCGAAAAATGTGCATCTTCCGAGGGATGCTCGCGGAGTGCCACGCCGATATCAGAATGAAAAGTACATTAGACTGTAGTTCTTTCCACGCTGGTTCTTTCTATGTATTTCATTTTCCTGGAAACTCGATTCTCAGGGATAAAATCGCTTCGAAAGTTGCCGCATATTTTGAATTCACGCCGCTTCCGCCAGCTTACTGCTGTGTGTGCGAGTTCTGTTGCTCATTTTGCTTTTGACATTCTAACAGAAAACCCATTTTCGCGTTCGAAACTTCTTTTTTCTCGCTTGATCTTTGTTGGACACGGTGGATTAGAGGGGATGAAAGTTTTTTCTGCCAAATAAAGTATGGTTTGTCGATTTTTTTCTAAAAATTACAATTTGCATGATTTTTTAAAAAATTATTTTGGTGTGACCGCGTTAAAAACTTTCGCTGCTATGAAACTGATATGATTTATTTGTACTTTTTAGGCCTGACAGCGGTGGGAAGTTGTTTAAGAATTATTGCGGGAAAAGTCAGTGATCTATGTACAGTACATTCTTCGACGTGTTCTCTTTTAACCCTTAGCTGGTCCAACTCTTGGGTCCAGAGACCCGATGTATCACAGGGCACAGGTAGCACAGGGCAAAATGGTTTTATCTGCATATCTCGACAACTGGCCATTGTTATGCAAAATCGTTTTGTATGATTAAAGGTTGATAGGTAAGAGCGGCTAGTATTGAAAGTTATCAAAATCTATCTAGCGGTTCTTAAATGGCGGCTCAAAAACCCCCAAAAAGTACACAAAAACAACAATAACTTTATTTGAAACATGAGTCGTACAAAAGGAGGAACTATCTTCTAGCACAGGCATCGTACAGCTGCTACTCGATGCTGCAACCAGTCGGACCAACTGAGGGGTGTTCTCCGACAGCAAAAATTCTGACATGTAAGAACTTCGCTCAAATCCTGCGGGTTACCTAGCATGGTTACTATTTAACCAAAGTCAGAGATAATCAAACAACTTTACTGGATGATGACTACTTCTATTCCAGTCTGTATTATTGAAAGTATTTCGAGAATAAGGTTATTATTTCACCAGCCGATCAAGCGGAAGATGAACGAAAAGTAAGCTAGTCTATCGCAAGTCCGCTTTATTGGGCCCCCGTCACAAACAAAATGCTATTGTTGCCTTGAAGGGCTTGAATTTCTATATGAGATCGACAGCTGTCTGTTCGAGTTGTGAACCTTGCATTAATTTTGTAATTACTCAGTTTTGGAATTGTCAAATGCATGGACCTGAATTCTATTTCCAAAATTCAGAAACTATTTCGCAATATAATGTCCAAGCAGAATGGTCACAAAGCAAGCCTTTCACGCCAAATCGCTAAATTCAGCTATGAGTTATCTGCCTCAACAAAAATCGGTTTAGCGTATTCCCACATGCGCATGTTGTGAGCCAAATCCAGTATCTAGAACAGGGTGGATAACCAATATGAAGCCCGTATCTTAAATATTTTTGGACAAATTTTTGCAGTATCGAAATCTCTCGACCCGTTTTGATATGCCTCGTAGCACCATGAGATTTTAGCAGTTGAAAAGTTGACAAAAACTTTATCAAACCTGATAGATCGCACTGGGCTTCAACCAAATATTTGTCCCCCAATAAGGGGGATGCCAGTTTTTCAGTTTGAATGTCTCTGAAATTCTTGCGGGGGGAGTTGGTGTGCCCAGTTGGCTCGGATGGAACCGTGGTCTGAGTTCGTGCCCCCTGTCCCTCTCGTTCAACTTCAACCATCTACTTTAATACCAGGGTAACCATTTTTTTTAAATTCAGCTATCCCATTTAGCTGATCTCGTGGGAGAAGCGCCTTATGGTTTTCAGGACTCTGGATCTCCGTGATCGCTATCCTACAGGGCGAGCCTTCCTGCCAGGTATAAAGTTATAAAAGAGCTTAGGCCGAACTGACCTAGAAATGCTGTTATTGTTTCTCTTTGGTAATATTTTTGGTGTCTCCATTTTAAAGTGCCGCATACGGCCCTCTGAGAGCTCAAATCACGGAAAAAAAATTTTCTAGTCATTTTCTCACTTTGCACGAGACCCAGCGTGAAAAAGTAGCCTAGAAATGTTATTTTCACTTCTTCTTTGAGAATTTTATTTTATCTTCTTGTCTAAAATGCCATTTATGGCAAAAAGTGCCGTATACGGCACTTTTTCGTCAAAGGAGATGATATGCAAACATCAAGACGGGTTTAAATTACCTTTTAAAGAATGAGAGAGGAGGGCCTAACGTGACTTTTTGCGCTCTTTTCGATAGGATGTGGTAAAATTTGTTCGGTCAAACGGTTGACGAAAAAATTTATATTCCAATTGCCTGTAAAAAAATTTTCATCTCATTATAAAATTGCTCTCAAAGAGCTAAGACGTAGGGAACTAGAGTAACTTTTCGCGTTTTTTTTGATGGCATATGTGATATTTCGATCAGGTCAACGGTTCGAAAGTTAAAATTTTCAGAAAGGAGTTTTGGCTGGGTTTTGTTGCCCGTAGTGTTTTTTTTACAAGTTTTTTCAATTGCAGCCGTGTCGGGAATGTTTGATATTGGATAAAATGTCTGCCTTTGACACGATTAGCTAGTGTGATCAGAAAACCTTTTTACCTTTGCCAGCGCTCGTTTGCAAGTGATTTTCTAGAACCATATCGCCCGACTGCGCACAAAGACGCAGGAGTGCTTGAAAATTTCCATCTTGAACAGATTGATTATCAGTGGAAATATCGTTATCTTCGCTATGTCCGCGCAGGGCCAAGTTCTGGCGGCAATTACTTCTGCAATACTTTTCAATCTAAGAAAAAAACGTTCTGTGACTACGTACTTTATGTTCAACACACTCAAGAATGGCAGTAACAAATTTACATCTAGCGATTTTTTTCACTTGGTCACTGAACGCCGAGGCGAACATCAACAGAAGTTTGACGACCTTGTCTCGTCTCCCGAAAATTAAATTCTTTTTCAACTGCCGCTAAATGATATTTCTTTGTTTGATGTTCATTAAATTCCTCCGAAGCTTTCTGATAAGAGATGACATGAAATAAGATATCATAAAATCGAAGCGATTGATAAGAATAACTTACGTGAAAATCTTTAAACGGAAAGGTCTCTGATTTGCCGCGCTTGTTGTAAGATTGATCCGCTATAAATACAGATAGCCGTTCCCAACAGCATGAAAGACAGTCCTGGACTGAAAATATTGCTGGCCTTGGATCGTGAATTCCCATGTCGAGCAATTCCAAAATCGTGTTTCGCATGAAGACATCTTGCCAAGTGGAATCCACCTAAAAAACTTACAATAAGAAAACGAAATTCGAAACGAACGACTAGTCGTGCATAGAGCTACTAGCTGATCCCAGCATCCATGAAGAACATTGCGATTCTAGCGAGTGGTTGAACACAACTCGGCTAATTTCCTCAAAATATCGGCGAAATAGACTCGTTTTCCAAACTCATGGCAGGTAACTGGGGAAAAAGGTCGGACGATAATAAGCGGGTCTTGACTCAATTTACGATACCGATTGGTCAAACGAAATCCGTGAAGCTCGTGAAAGCAATTTCAGTTTAGTCAGGCCACGAGTGCGATAACACGCAGCCTTAGTCAGCGTGTGAGGCAATGTGCAGTAAGAGCAATGGGGATGATCTGCCTTCAGGCAAGAAGGGGCTGCACTTTACACTCGACCAAGTTTAAGTGAGCTGCTAGTTTTTCTCTTTTTGTGGCCCTGATAGCTCAGTGGTACGACATCAGGATCGCAAGCGGAAGTTTTCGGGATCGAATCCTAGTGAGCGTGGCACATTTGCACTGAGCAGCGAAGATCACAAAGGCGAAGTGTCCACTCTTCTTATTAATTTCGGGTGTCAGCAATTTTACATCACGCAAGGCATGCGCATCGCTTAATTGATTTACCACGCTATGGCCTATACATCACTGTTGTGCTTGTTAACGAACTAGGTGTGAGCGTAGGAGGCGATGGTGCTTTTGGGTCGACTGGGAAGTGATGTAAACACTATAAGACTGCGTGGTCTACTTATCAGTGCGAGCTTTGATGTTAGGTTTTGAGTTACAGTATAGCAGCCGTCGACTTCTTGATGTCATCTTCGGCTGTCGACCTTCAGGTGTGCTGACTGTCCGACTGGTAGGTTCAAATTTGGTACCAAATTAATTAGAATAGAATGCTGACCCTTTGTGCTCGTATTACAACATACTGGACTGATTAAAGTTGGTACTTTCTGTATACTTTTTTGTACTTCTTCACGTAGATAAACATGCACTCTCACGGTCAGCATGGTGAGAGAAAATCAGGCAGGCATTGAATACAAAAAGTTTAACGTGATCCGCTATTTGCCTACTGCCGATGAGAAGTGCCCTTCGGCAGTCTGATAAGAACAGACGGGTGAGACACGGGGTGAAAAACGTGCCGATTTAGCATACGTCCTTATGGCCCAGGCCGAGATACAGATCATTGAAATAAGCTTAAGATTAAGGCCATAGTTTAAGCCGAGTGAACTTGTGTACTGTATCGCGCTCGAGCCAAAGACAGTTACTTGTACAGACCCTAGAATGGAGCGCATCGTTTTTCGGTGTGTATGGTGCAACACATTCTTTTAAAGTGAGAACTCTCGGTTACATACGCTGCAGCACCACAGCGATTTTCTAGTGGTCTCGAGAGACCTGCCTGATGTAGTCAACGAGGCAACAATCTATCGGTTGCCGGAGTTCAGGGCCCGGGTGCAGAAATGCTTCCTGAGCCTCCAGCCCGTCCATGAATATTTCTGGTATGAGCTGGAAATAAATCGTTCAAGTGAGACACTATCCTTATAATGTTATGAGGTCTCATGAAAAGAATGACTACCTAAATATCTGGTCTTTCAGGCCACACCGCCGCGAGCATGTATTCATACGGGTGGGGCTAGTGGTAGTAGAGCCGACAAGGCGTTCATAGTCAGTATGAGTACAGAGGCGAAAAAGACCATTTTTTCAGACAGGCAGCATCTTTATGGCGGCATTTACAGACGGGTATGCAGGCCAAAATTATTAAAGATGACGTGTTTCACTTCATAAGAGTAACTTTTTCTGAATACAGTATAAGGTATGCTCGTGCTATAAAATACTGGGCTAATCAAAATTGGTACTAGACGTTGGCTAGTTTGGTCCAGAAAAATTGGTGCCACAAGCTGGACTCGACCTTATCATTGATTAGGACTCGACCTTATCAATGATTAAGAATCTGATTCCCTTATCAATGATTAAGAATCTGATTCCCTTATCACATAAACGATCCGCCATACTGCCCCAGTGGACTACTCGGGGCGTCACGGTTCATAGGCGCACGCTCTACCACTTCGACATCCCTGCGCGATCACGCGCGCAGAGTACTTAGGCAGTCGAAGTAAGTGCTCGAACATGTGGTCATTTTCTGGTCAAACAGGGGCCCACTGGGAAAAATTATTAGCATCAAAATTAATTCCCGCTTGCGTACTACTTTCATGCGAAGTTTCGTTCTGATTTGCGAGAGACAGTCGGGAATGTTCCCTCGAGGGAGCCTATTTGACTGTCCTCCTCAATATCAGGTCAAAAACCGAAGAAAAACATCACAAATGACCAAAGAAACAGTTTGCCAGAATTTTAGCTGACAATGGCCACTGGGGGGGCGGGGGCCGGGGGCCAAAGTGGGCGGGTTTACCCCCCGCATTTGGACTCCCATAAAAGCGGGGGCCGGGGCCGCCACGGGCCCCCCCCCCCGCCCCCCTCGGCTTTTAAGGTATCGTTTCAAGTGAAAAGCAAAAATTTATTTTTCGTCGAAACTTATATCATAAATCAACCAAGGGGGCTAAGGGCTATCGGAAACAGTGTGTTTGATTGTGGTCACTGCTTTGACTACCCAGCGGTCATTTTTTTCCGAGACTCCGCCTGGTTTACCACCTGGCATAATGGATATAAAACTGCAGCAGGTGTGGCTACAGTATTTTGCCTTTGCTCGCTGTTTGCTTTTGCATACGATTGTTTTCTCGATGTTTGAGGCGATTAAAAATCAGTTTTTTATTTCCGTTTTCTTACACCGGCAATAGTAAATATGCAACAGAAATGTCTTGTGCCAAACTGCAAGGTCAGCATGGACACGCACCCCTTGACCTCATTATTTTCCTTACCGACAGACGGCGAACGACGGGCTGCTTGGCTGCGAAGCATGGGAGCTGAAAATACTCACCTTCCGTCGAAGGCAACCGTGTGCATGCTGCAATTTGAAGAGGACTTCATCATCAAGAACGGAAGCCGTATTACGCTCAAAAAGAATGCTGTGCCAACTATTGTTGATCCTTCTTCCACGAGACAGGTAAGCAGGCATGTTACTATATTGTAGTGGTAAAGGTTTACTGTACTCTAGTCGGGCTCTGCAGCCTGGATTGTCATATTTACTAGCAGCAGTCATGTTATCGCCCAGTTGCACTTAGAACTACAGTACAATAAAATTAGTGCTAGACATGACCTCGAGGTCAAGGTCAGATATCTGTCAAAACCTCGAGGTCGAGGTCAGAAAATTTTTTTGGGTTCGGTCAAGGTCAGGGTCAGGTCAGAAAAGTTTTTGAAGGGTCGGTGAGACAGTAAAAAAACCAGGCCAGTGGAACACTAAATAAAATACACATTTCTTGCAGCTGCAATGTGCTCCGATATCGTCTGTCAAAGTTTACTCGTCGTCTATGCATTCCAGTGAATACAGAGAAAGTGTGACTGCCAGTTCCGTATGCCAGCTCAGTGGTCCCCAGGTAAGTATAGAGTTTCGAATACTGACTGATCTTATAAGGTTCCTTTTATTCAGGTGCCCACGACATCTGCTCACGATGCTGCCACGTGTGCACCAGTCGAAATGGTATCAGCGTCTAGTTACGCCCCCATTGAAACAGCGGAATTGAATCACTCTGTTGTAAGTAGCTCCTCTGTGCACTGTCTGTGAGTCAAAGCTTTCACAAGAAGGTCGCATTATTTTAGGATACGGTGTCCTCAGTAATAACTATTGATGCTCAAAGAGAAAGCGACTACGAATATGAACCAGATAAAAGCCCAAAGCGACGTCGATTTGAAAAGAAAAAGGAAAATGAAAACATTCTGCCCGCAAATTCGAAACGGGTCTATTTTGTTAGCGAGTCCCAGTTGCTTCTTCTATTCCGCCGTTGTGTCCAATGTGGCGATGCTTGCGATTCCGACTGCTCTATTTTTTCACTTGGAGTTGACATTCGAGTGGAGCAGCATTGTGCAAAATGCTCAACGCAGACCTGGCGATCTTTCGTGAGCACACAATCTTCAACAATCCATACTGGCAACGTCCTCGTAACAGCAGCGACTGTGGTATCTGGGAATACCTACGAAGATTTGGCAAATATTTCAGCAAATTTGCATCTTCAAGTCATGTCAAGATCTACGTTCCACCGATATTCGACCGCTTATGTATATGATGGGATCGAGCAAGCTTACCTGAACCGAGAGGCGCAGTTATTGGGTGAAATTCGAGAAGAACAATCATTGAATCCCTCTTCTGCCTTGCGACTTGCGATGGATGGCCGATTTAGCAGACCTGGCTACACTGCTACGTATGGCTTAGTGACAGCGTTGGATGTGGATCGTTACCGCATTGTTGCCTGTCATCTGCGAAAAAAGAACGATCCGGATGTGACTTCAAGTAGCGATATGGAAACGGTTGGAACAAAAACAGTCTTGCGCTCCCTCGTTTGCCCTTGCGATGACACGACATTGGACGATGACTTGATCGCTGCTTTGATCGACGGTGATGAGAACATATTTGACGAAGCTTATGCCAGAGCAATATCCCAGACAGTTGATCCACCTCCCTCCATTCGCGTACAGGCAGTTGCGACAGACGATAATTCAGCTGTGACGAAGATGATGCAGCAATGCTTCCCCACCATTCGTCACGACGGGGATCCATGGCATCTGGCTAAAGCTGTGCAAAAACGTCTGGCACTGCTGGCGAGTCGCGCTGCTACACGCGAGGTTGGATGCTGGATAAAGTCCATTGTCAACTACCTCTGGACTTGCATCAAAACGTGCAATGGGGACGGTGATCTTTTATTGGAGCGTTGGAGAGCACTGGCTTATCACGTATTTGATGTGCATGAATGGGAAGCTGACACTTCATTCAAAAAGTTTCGTCGCTGCACTCACCCTACAGAATACGAGATAAGCCGAATGCCATATTTGTTACGTCACACAGCTGCGCATAAAGCCATCCAAGCGTTAGTGGACGACAAGGACTTGCAACGACGAATTCTTCGATGCCGATACTCCCTTCAGACATCGCCATTGGAGAATTTCCATGCAGTCCTGCTAAAGTATGTTCCAAAGCGACTCCACTTTTCCGATTGGGCTTTTTTGGTTTGAGCCAAACTGTCTGTGATGGATTGGGAAGCAAACTATCACCCAGCGTCAGCGGCTGACTTTGATGGCCACTTACCCTGGGTTTTAACCTTTCCTGCTTCGGCGAATGATTGGCGACTCAAACGGAGATCTTTGCCGCACGATTACGCTTGGTCGCAAAACCTTGTGGAGGATGCTTTGCGAATTGCCATCAACGCTGCGAAAAATGGTAGACCGCTGTCGCAAGCTCGTTGCATCATACCTGAGAAAACACTTGTCTCGGCTTACGTGCGCCCAAGTCGTCAGACAATGTTGGAAAGGGAATATCGTCGCCGGCGTGGAGAAATAGATAGCGAAGGCGAAGAAGAATATTGACCAAAGTGTCTTGTTTTCTCCTTCGCTTACTCATTCCTGTATTTTACCACTTAATCGCGTGATCCTAGTAAACCCATGCAGGCTTCATTCCGGCTTTATTTTTCAAGCTGAACCCACCACTTTATCGTCACTATCATCACTAACGAAATCATCTTCATTGCTCATGTAATCGACGTACTCTCGGCCATGACCATTAGGAAAAGCCTAAACATTTTAAAAAGTCAAATACCTGTGTGGTTGTCCACTTGGAAATAAGCAATCGCTGCACTCACCTGTCGTATGGCGTTGACGATGCAAGAACTGAGTGGCACCCGATGTTTGGTTCCCAATGCTCCATGCAGCCAGTAGGTGACGCTTCCATAAGCCGCATGCCGTAGCTCACTAAAAAAGATGTGCTGGTGCCAAACCAAGTTGAGCGCACCCACAATGTTCATGTTACCACATTACTAAACGCCTTTCTGAGCTCCCAGGGGTGAAAGGACATAGTAAAAACGGGATCATTTCCCTGGCCTGCCGCTTGTGATTAGACATGAACATGCGCGACTCCTCAGGATACTTACTCGTTTTGGTAACCGTCAATTGGAGGGCCCAAGCCTTTCTGTTCGCGAAGCAAGTCAGCCCGTACGTTTATTCTCTGCAGTATAAATGCAATAAATATAAGCCATGGCTTGCAAGAGTCGGATGAATCGAAATTTCAGCTTCACCTGTGGATCCAGCCCTTGTGTGTAAAAGGCATCCGTCTCGACGATGCAGGTGCTGTCTCCGAGCTTAGAATGATAAGCCACACCGTACTTGGTGCCTGCAGATGCCGCCTCTTTGCAACAAAAACAGCTTTTTGGTAGTCTGTGATTGGTCGTGCATCCATGTTGGCCGTCGTGGTAGCAAGTACACCACCGCAGATCGATCATGCGGCCCGAATCGATTCTTGTTCGAATCCTTTTGTTGACTCTGCAAGGCATTGAGAGTGTTCAACATACTCTTTTTGGCATAGGATAGAAGGAACGTGTATAATAAGGCTCAATATTTCTTTCAAGTGAAAAGATGTAACTCACACGCAAGTACCTATCCCCGACTAACATACAAGTTAGAAAAGCTTTCTATCCGGAGCTCCGAATGCACCAATAAAAAAACCTGCAGTACTGTACTTACCTCCGTCGCTCTGCCAGCTGTTATCGTCTCTCTTCCAGTAATACTCGTAGGCGCTCGTTATCATCAAGAGGGTTAAAACGGTAAGCTTCTTCGCTAAATTCAAATCCACTGATCGTGAGTTCGCCAGTGGTAGCTGAGCTGATTTCATTGCTCACACTGTTACTACGGTTATTATCAGAATTCATTTTCCTTCGATTTACTATGGCCAGGTTTTTTTCTTTTCGTAGATATAGGACAGGACCGCCTTTGATTCGATCACCCATACTGTAGCCACACCTGCTGCAGTTTTATATCCATTACGCCAGGTGGTAAACCAGGCGGAGTCTCGGAAAAAAAATGACCGCTGGGTAGTCAACGCAGTGACCACAATCAAACACACTGTTTCCGATAGCCCTTAGCCCCCTTGGTTGATTTATGATATAAGTTTCGACGAAAAATAAATTTTTGCTTTTCACTTGAAACGATACCTTTAATGGCTGCCGCAACGCTGACACAAAGTGAAGTCTTACTAGTGTGTCGAAAAGCAAATGGGCGAATTGAATGTCGCCTGTTCAGCCTTATTTCGTAACTCCTCCACGCTGGACAATACGTGATCCAACGAAAACTGGCGCCAAAATTGTTCTAAAATGCCAAGACGAAAACTTCACGCATTTCAACGCAATGATACCCAACTACGTTGTAAGGGGAAACGAACTGGGCCGAAAAGCAGCGAGTATGGTGACGAGACTCCTTTACCTTTCAAGGGCTGGGTTGGGCTTCGCAGTTACCACTATCCCTCCCCGAATGGCGGGAAGTTCAGATTTCTCATTTTGTGAATCAAGAAAGAATGAGGCAAGCTAGAACGCAGATCCAATTTAACCTTACTTCCTTTAAAACTCTCGGCTCGGATACGAGAACCCAACCACCAGTGTATTTTAAGCCAGTAAGAAATACTTACGCAACAATCACTACATCCGAATTCCTTGTCAGGCTGCCTAACGTCACCCAAGGCTGTCCAATGCGTTCCAACACCAGTTCCAGCCGAAGAGAGCGAGACTCAAAGAGACGCAGCATCTCTGGTACAATCTGATGAAACGCAAACGGTCGTGCGAGTCAGTTTGATCGAGGTAGTCGGCTTGAAGGGGCAAGTCAAAGGCCTGAAAGAAGAAAACAGATCGCTACACGAACAGATCAAGTCCTATCAACGTTCTAAAGAGTCGAAGCGTGTACAAACTGACAAGAGAGAAGAGACGAACGCAAATTGGAGCAACTGAATGTCAAATTGAAACGCCTGCAAGCAGCATATCACGATAAGATTCGAAAAAAGAGAATGGACAATGCTTACCAAGTTAACGGCAGAACCGATTGAATAATCCAACGCGAATCCGCGTTCAAAAAATGGTCATTTCGTCAACGCGGAGCATTGCATGCGGTGATTCCCGATTCAAGGGGTCCAATAAGTCAATGTTCACGTCTTGTGGTCCGCCGTCGTATCGACTCTATCAGTCAAATCATTCGTGCATTGTCTGGTGATCCAGCGTCGGCGTTTCAACGCGCGTCACTAATCAGCGAGTATCTGAAAACCGATAAAGATACAGTACGTTGAAAGTCATAAGAAGAAGCAGTCTGTTGCTGGAAAAATTACAGATGGAAAAACTTACTGCAGAGCAAACAGCGGAAATTTTCTAACGGGCCAATTGGACTGGTTCGCAAGCTGATACGATTCGATCTGAACTGCATCAAGGAGGAATGCAAATTTTTGCCTCCTCTCAACAAGTTCGTTCGCTGAAAAGGAACCGTGAATTGCAAACTGAGCTTCTCACTGGCGCCATAAGTTTGATTGAAAAAGGAAAAGAAAAAATGAAAATTGTGCACCAGGCCCCCAGCGTCGTCTCGTTTATTACGAAGACCTGGGAGAAGACGGCAGCAAGTTCACAATTGAACGAACACGACGGATTCAAAAATGAGATATGGCTAGCGTTCAGGAGCGATAAAGGACAAGGAAGCACAAAAATCGTCTCATCTTACCTCAATTTTGTGAATCCAGCATCCGTTTCTAACTTGCACATTCTGGCAATTTATGACGGTGGCGAGAATCATGAAAACCTCCGACGCGTCCTCGACAGGTACCACTACGAGTGGGACACGATGGAGCAATTAAAGCTCTCCTACAAGCAAAGCGACGGCAGAATCGAATGGCGGGCGATCAGGGTCTTCCTGTATGGAGACCTGATGTTTCAATCGCATTTCCTGGTGTAAGGGGGAATGAAGACCAAGTTTGCAAATGAGAGTGACCTCGTTGGATGTTAGGCCTGTTCGGTATCATTTGGTGATTGCTGTGTTTGGAACTAGTCTCCCTTTGTGTGATGTGTGTTGTTTGGTTTTTTTGTGCCAGTGCACTATTGCTCTTTGGGTTTATGCTCGTTCTCTAATCAGTGTTATGCCTGTGCGCACTCGGAGCGGTTGAGTAATAAATCCTCTTCCTATAAGACAAGTGGTCTTATATTGGTTCCCATTGCCGGTCTCCAACCCGTGTGAGCCGTGTATCCTAGCCACCGATTTTCCACCTTACTCCCGCCCGATAGTGGCCAGGCTTTGCAAGCCACTCATTGATTTCGCCGATTATTCTGCCCGAAATGGCGGATCAGCCGCCAAATGCTGGTCAGGTCACTGACGATAATCCCGTCGTAGAGTCCACCGTTCAGATCACGGCCGTCGATCCGCCCCCCTGATGAGCGCGACCGATTACCCCCCGCAGCTCGACGACAGCTCATCTCTCTTGAACAGGCCAAGCAACTCCGCCAAGAAGTGTCCGAGTCGTATGAATGTGCCGTTGCAGCCGTCGTAGAGGCAGACAGTGCCAGACGTCATGCCGAGTCAATACGGAGCACAATCGGAAGACGAGAGCAGCAATGGGCCAAAGAAAGATCGAAATTTGCTCAAGAACGGTTGAAGACGGCTATCCTCGAGGCTCAACTACAGGCGCTGCAAGCGAAAGTGGACAAGGCAGAGCAAAGTAAGCAATCAAATGTCCGTTCCTCTGCTCAGGGTGGTCACCAACCTAGTACTGTTTTATCCCAGTGTGCCCCGCCTATGCTCGTTCCAATCCAGATCCCCGTGCCAATTATCCGCCACTGTCACAAGAACGGTTCGATCCGCTTGACGCTCCCCCCCCCCCCGTCAAGATTGTAACCAGTGACTGGTTCTTGTGGTCACAATGCGAATGGTACGACAGCCTTCGCTTTTGGCGGAGTGTGCTCCGTTCGCTGGTCCCTCAAGCACCTCCTGAACCTGGCAATGAAGATGACGTTGACAAACTTCGCCAAGCAGTGTCATCCGCGGCCCATGCCTGGGCTCAGTCCGATTTGGATCGCACGTTTGGTCCAGACACCGATTTGATGCAACTCTGGCTCGATAAGATCACCACCACATCGCAGTTCTTTGAGCACCCATTGATCGGCGGGTTTCTTTTCATATATCTTTTCGAGAATAAACGCTGGCAGTTTCGGCAAGATCAAACTTGTCGTCCAAGATTCATCGACTGCGCCACTGGCATTGATTCGATTGAGCGCAGATGCTTTTGGAGATTGATTTGTAGTTGGCGCAGGCCTTCCGTTTCTAGCGATCTCGAGATCGTTGCTGCGTTTGAATGATATCCTGATCGTTTCCAAAGCGTTCCTTCAGGAGCTGAACTGCCGTTTCGTAGTTCTCGCCTTTGACAGCTAACCCATCAATCACTGATTTCGCATCGCCCATTAGTTGAGCCACCAGATAGGCCATTTTCGTGACAGGCGCGACAGCATCATTCGCGTGAACCTACGCGTGGAACGCATCTCAGAATGGCTTGAATTGCAGTCGATCACCACTGAACTTCGGCAACTCGAGTTTTGGCAACTTGGCGTGAATTTGTCCGACGCCACCCCGGCCTTGATTCATACTAGCTTGGTTGTCTACGGCTTGGTTGCTACGACTTCCTTGTTCGACGCGCTCACATTCTATTTGAGCTTGCTGTTCGACTCCTTCCATATCCCACCTCATTCTTTGTTCCTCTCTCTGCAACCATATCTGCATCTGAATTCGCTCAATCTCCGCGTTCACTTTGACCTCTTCCAACTTGGCCTTTCACTGGCGTTCCTCATTCTCGATCATCTGATTCTCAAAACAGCCAATATCGGCAATTGCCGAGTCGTATTCGATCTCGATTTGGGCGCACTGCTCGCCTTCGTTGACAAACTAAACGGACTCGACATCGTCCACAGTCATGGGGGGTGTCGTTTTCTGTGTATCGAATGTGCGGTTGGTTATCAAGGGCTCTATCGAAATATAACCTATCTAAATCAAATCAACGTGTGATTCTGCCATCGAGCAATATCAACTTCCACTGCGCAAACAATCGACGACAGAATCTTTTGGTAGCAGAAGGTGGTTGGGCGTGGAGAATCAATCGAGACAATGGGAACACGAGTGCCCGATGCCAGATGCCGATGCCGATGCCCGATGCTGATGCCGATGCACGAATGCCTGCAAACACCAACTGTTGCGCAGGTTTTCTCCAACCACTCTAGTGTGATGAGTGAGATGATCTGCATTGATGATTTTTTCTTCTGCTCATAATTAGGGTTACAAGTCAACTTCTCATTATTATTATTTTAGACCAGAGAAAACAATGGGTGCAAACACAATTGTAATGCGTTCGTGGGTGCGAACCAAAGCTTTCTGCAAAATATCAGAGGCGGCCAACTGATCAGCGATAGCGGTGGCCTGAAGTCTTTAGAATTCTTGAATTCTTGTGTGGTAAGCAGCCCGAAGAATGAGAAAAACATGCGGGGATTTTTCCAAACCCGCTTTTCGGGTTTTAGGCTTCGCTTTTAAGCTTCCAATACTCGGCTTTTGGGCAAAAATCCTAAAGAATTAAAAGAATTCGTGGGACTTTAGGCTTTGACCATTGCTGACTTATTGATCAGACGCCCCTGATATTTTTCAGAGTGTTTTATTTTGCACTTAGGAACAAATTGCTATTTTTGGTTGCTATTTTTGGTTTTGTTGAGTTCGGCGCAACAGTTGTCAAGGTTGCCTTTTCATATTTTGCAAATGTTTAGAGTCGGACGACAGAAATATTAGTGGGGAGTGGAAAAAGTGGAAATATCCGTTTTTATAAAAAAATTTGAAGGTCATGGTCACAACCATTCATGGGCAGCATTCTTCCTTGTTTCATCAGCTTTTAAAGTAGATCCATGATGAGCAGTGTGGCTGAGAGGGGTGCTTGTGCCATGGCTCCATGACAATGAATACTGTATGTTTATGGTGAGGAGCAGCCTTTCGAACAAAGTTGATGCGTTATTGATTGTTCAAAAAATAACATGTATTTCATGACATGATCCGATCCCGTTATGATCTGGGTGAAGAGGACGACTTCCCAACCCTGTGCAGTCTTCCATTTGGACTTACATTGGGGTTAGGTGGGGGGCTACATTGGTCTTTCCCTGGAGTGTACAGTCATTAGGTTCAGTGTTCGAGGCCAATTGTAAATAAAAATGCTAGGAAGGCCATTTGAACGAATCAGAGTGATAGGCCTCGTGTCCCTGGCGCATCAATTGGGCAATATTGATCCAATGTGGGCATAATACTTATGAGTCTTCCATTTGGACGTACGTTAGGTATGCAGCAGGAACGATCATTATCTCTGTTTTGTGCCGTGCTGCGGAGTACTTTCTTTAGGCAAAAAATTTGATAGGCGACTGACTTGACTAATTTCAGCAAGTCTTGGATAAAATTTTTTGCGTATGGCGACTAGGGATAGGTCGGGGTCCTGATCCCGAAGCGCTTCGGGATTATGCATAACGGTCATACATACTGTAGGCGTGCACGCTAGGTACACTCCGATCCATCGCATCATATCTTGCAAGAGGAAGCAGACGATATTGGCTCAGTCATTGTTCGAAGAGACAACGGTTCATTGAATTTCCAGGTCAGTAATGTCAGCAAATTTTTGCCATAGAGCACGCTTTGTGAACAAGGAATATGATCGGTCTTGCTATTGGACCTTTTTCCTACTCAAAGATGGTATCGGGTATGATGGAGGCATCAAAGAAGTATTTTTGTTGTTTTTCCTGCCGCCTGCATGTCTGAGTACATATTCGAAAAATCTGCGCTTTTCAGCACGGTAGTGCGGGTAAGAATTTCTGACTATGAAATGGTCGATCTGTAGGTGGTCTTCACGATTTCTGGGCGCGGGTTCACGTTACGTTTTATGTTTCTGTTTTTCAGAGGTTTGGAAGAAGGCGCACTGTAGTCATGTCACCCAATTCTCCCAGTTTATCCCTGTTTAACCTGGGAATCTCACGCACGATTAGAGTGAGACCAAAAAGAACAGTTTTCCTCATTCGAGGACTTTTAAAGCCCAAGACATTGAGAGCGAGTTCGACAAGGGTGTTATCAGTTTCGGCAAAATTGTACGGCGACTTGCAATGAGCACATCGCCAAGTGGGCGAAACTGAGAGTAAGTATGACCAGTGTCCCAGAAAGCCTGCTGTAACGCCGCTTACCGTTCTGAAGTTTCGCTCGTCTCGTGAATCAATTACGCATGTCCACGTCACGACAGTGTGTGCGGTTTTTGCTGAGGAATCACTCATACCTGACTCAAACACACCATTATAGGGAGAAATCACTGCAAATCCAAGAATGGACAGATGAGCACAAAACCACTTTAAATATGCAAGAATTGATGCAATGCATGGGTACGACCATACCACGGTGAAAATACGGCATCCCGTCAGATCTGCCAAGTCAAGCACCGTCGGGCCCGGTTAGTACTTGGATGGGAGACCGCCTGGGAACTCCGGGTGTCGTACTCTTTTGCATCCCTCAGAAGAATGCTGTTTTTTTGGAATCGTGCAGTTCCTGCTGCACCCATGGTCGAGTCTTCGCTGACCCTTTTTGTTTTCCTGTTGGCCGTGCATTGCTTTTCTTCTAAAGTGACAATCTACGTGCAGTACAGGCGGATTTTGAGTCATGATCCTGATTACATATAACTCACAAGTTCGACTGCCATTGATAATCTATCTCGAATATCAGACAAATTTGAGACAGCTCATGACCAATCAGAACTGCGGACGCCTATAGAAAATCTAAAAAGTCGATAAATTTTTGTGGAAGAATTCAGGTGCCAGAGGCCAGAGATGACGGTCATTTTAATTGCTGCCTGCGCATTGTCTCAAAGATTTAAAGCCGACATGGTTTCATAATTTCAGGCATGGATGCAATGTATGATATGGTTGATGCGCTTCTAAGCTTCAAGATTTTATGTCGTTTGGCGAGTACATCTTGGCAACAGCACGGCTGTTGATGAATGACACTCGGGCCACTAGATACTGTACGGATTTGAGCACACAAATGCCACATTGTTTCAGTCATTGACACAATGCTGAACGAGCTTTCAATCATCATCATATTTCGAAAATTAGTTAGTTACTTAGGGCGGAAACTAAGCCTAATTTTGTCTTTAGATCCAAGATAAAGTTAAAATCGATCCAGATTTTTGGTCCTGATTAGTGTTGCAAATGACGTTGGTTTTTGAATTTGACTTACCTTGACTTTGACAGGGGCACCAAAAAACTTTTGTCTTTGACAGGGGTTAAAAATGCTTGATTTTGACACTGACATTGACTCAAAATTGACCTTTCGCAAAAATTTCAAAAAGACTCTGTGGACACGCCTCTTGTCCCACCAGGTAACTAGCTCTCATGCCGCCCCACAGTCTTCGCCCAAGTCTGGGATGGCAGTTGGCTAAGGACGAGCCTGATTGCGTGGACAGGATGACTTCCCAATCTTGTTCAGCAGAGCACAACTGCGCGTGCAAAGAAGTATACAGCAGGAGCGATCATTATCTCTGTTTTGTGCCACGCAGCGGAGTTTTTTTTTTTTTTGGAACTTGATAGTTGACTGACTTTACTAATTTTAGCAAGTTTGGATAAAATTTTTTGCGAATGGAGACTAGGGATAGGTCAGGATCCTGATCCCGACATTGAGGCTTCGGGATTGCATAACGGTTATATGTAGGCGTAAGCACGCTAGGTACACTCTGATCCAGCGCCAAATCTTGCCAGAGGAAGCAGAAGATAACGTTGTTGGATTAGATTGGCTCAGTCATCGTTCGTGGAGACTGTAAGGGGGAAGTTAAGATCTATCTAGTTTATGCACCATGCTAATCATGTCGTGTGCGCCACTGCTACCTTTGCCCTTTCAGGCCTATCTAAACATCAGGTATAGGTCATGCTGACTAGTTCCTTGTTTTCGTCTCTGTCCATGATGTTGCATTGATATGAAGATGAAGAGGCAACAGCAAGGCTGACCTTGGGGGACTTGTATCGAAACTGCAAATGGACTGATCAATTTCAGCTCTCACGAGTATATAATCGGCCTAAGGAAAAGCTAAAAACCTAGATGCCTAAAAAATGTGCTTTAGTGAGGCAAAAAAACGAAAAAAGCAACTCAATCCCTGTCCTGATCCTGATTCGGTCCTGTACTCGACTCGGTCCTGTACTCGACTCGGTCCTGTACTCGACTCGGTTCGCCTCGAATGTCTGGAGCTGCTTGTTCGATTGAAGCAACGGGAGGACGCATTGAGAATCGATCCACATAAAGGTGCTTTCGATTTGAAGCTGCAGTCCGTCGCGGACAAAAGTGAGGATCTTCGCTCAAATATGTGCTGCCAGCAGTTCGAGTCGTGGAATTGTTGGATCCTTCGCCTTCCACTTGTCTGCTCGCTTCGGTGCCACCTTGTTCATTCGGAAGCACAACAGCAGTTGAGTCAAGTCGTCTAGAATGACTTGTCCCCTGTACAGGCATTCGTTCAGGCTGCGCTGTTGATTGCTTGTCTTGGCAGAACCATCATAGACAATTCGTACTTTGGTTGTCGCTCGATCAGGCGTGATCACAGGATGGTGTGGAAGGTAGTGAATGGGCTGTCGATCCTGTCTCGGTCGATCTTTTCAATGATGCCCTTTTGCAGCTGATCTTGGATTACAGCATGGTATTTAATCATCAGCTCGGGGTCGTATTGTAAGCCATGGATCCTTGACTTGAGTCGCCCCATGGATAGTCCGTAGTTGTCTTGCAGATCGAGATGTTCACCTTTTTGCGGCCATTGAACTTGATATCGATTTTCCTGGACTTTGATTGTTTCATTGAATATCTGCATGGCTTTATCGTCGTCACGTTCATTGATTCGATCAGTGATGCCTATCTTATCGAGTTTCCACAGGTCGTTGATTTGAGTTTGATCTGTGGTGTGTGGCTCGAGGTGGCTCAGCTCTGGACTGTTGATTGCGACTGACGACACAAAGCAGTTGAATGTTGAGGCTGGCTCAGCGATTTTGATTTGATTCTTGGTTCGGCGGAAAACGATCCACCCAAAGATAGAGCTGCGGAGATAAAGGCTTGGTCCGATTTCTTTGCTGTTGGCTAGCATGATGCGCTCATATTCATTGATGCCGATGAGTACATCTATCTTGATCATTTCCGATTGGATCGGCTAGATCATAGGTATCGAGAGCGTCCTTTAGATCTGCGAGCATCGCGGCGCTCCGCCACAGTGATTGAGCGATCTGCAGGACGACATTTGCTTTGATTTTGACTCGTTTCCCACGTTTGCCCTCCAGTTCGAGCTCAACGATTGCAGATTTGATTCGCTTTGGTTCTCTGGCTCCGAACGTGTACAGCATGATTTCTTCGTACGACGTTGGTTTGATCGCGAGTCGCTTGATAAGCCCTTCAGTCACATATGTTCGCTGGCTACCGCTATCTAGAGGAATTCTTTTCTTTGATCGATCGAGGAGCTTGGCCCCATGATTCAATATCACCCACGGCTGTCTGTAAAAAGACTGCTTGATTCGATGTGAACAGACTTGTGCTTACGTCAGAAGCGAGAGTCGTTGTGGTTGCCCCAGTGTCCATATGCGGTGCCTTCGATCGCTTGTTGCAGATGCTTGAATGATGGCTGGTGTCACGACAATGATAGCACCTTGATTTCGCTTAGCATTGGTAAGTTCAGTGGCCTGGTTTGAGACATCGCCAGCAATGGTCCTTGAGTTTTCTCTTTCATTCTTCGACTGTAGGCACTTGTTGGCATTCATTGGCGCAGTGGTCGCCCTCGCAGTGGATGCGTGGAGAGCGAGGCTTGTTCTCGATTGGGTTATGATTGGTGGTAGCTGTTAAGGCACGTTTCGTTTTACTCTTGCTGCTGACCAGGAAAGAATGGCTCCCCTGGGTATGCTTGGCTTTTCCTTCATTTCGCTGCTCTGGTAACTGAACTGATCATGGCTCGTCTTTTGTTTCTCGTACTGCATGGTGCGCTCGGGGGCAACGGCATCATGGATTGCTACCATCTTGGTCGATTCGGCTCGCAGTTCTTTTGAGCACCCATTGATCGGCGGGTTTCTTTTCATATATCTTTTCGGGAATAAACGCTGGCAGTTTCGGCAAGATCAAACTTGGCGTCCAAGATTCATCGACTGCCCCACTGGCATTGATTCGATTGAGCGCAGATGCTTTTGGAGATTGATTTGTAGTTGGCGCAGGCCTTCCATTTCTAGAGCCATTCTCGTTAAAAATACCGCCTTGCTGCGTTTGAATGATATCCTAATCGTTTCCAAAGCGTTCCTTTAGGAGCTGAACTGCCGTTTCGTAGTTCTCGCCTTTGACAGCTAACCCATCAATCACTGATTTCGCATCGCCCATTAGTTAAGCCACCAGATAGGCCATTTTGCCGTGACAGGCGCGACAGCATCATTCGCGTGAACCTACGCGTGGAACGCATCTCAGAATGGCTTGAATTGCAGTCGATCACCACTGAACTTCGGCAACTCGAGTTTTGGCGGTTGTGGCGTGAATTTGTCCGACGCCACCCCGGCTCTGATTCATACTAGCTTGGTTGTCTACGGCTTGGTTGCTACGACTTCCTTGTTCGACGCGCTCACATTCTATTTGAGCTTGCTGTTCGACTCCTTCCATATCCCACCTCATTCTTTGTTCCTCTCTCTGCAACCATATCTGCATCTGAATTCGCTCAATCTCCGCGTTCACTTCGACCTCTTCCAACTTGGCCTTTCACTGGCGTTCCTCATTCTCGATCATCTGATTCTCAAAACAGCCAATATCGGCAATTGCCGAGTCGTATTCGATCTCGATTTGGGCGCACTGCTCGCCTTCGTTGACAAACTAAACGGACTCGACATCGTCCACAGTCATAAGAGGTGTCGTTTTCTGTGTATCGGATGTGCGGTTGGTTATCAAGGGCTCTATCGAAATATAACCTATCTAAATCAAATCAACGTGTGATTCTGCCATCGAGCAATATCAACTTCCACTGCGCAAACAATCGACGACAGAATCTTTTGGTAGCAGAAGGTGGTTGGGCGTGGAAAATCAATAGGAACAATGGGAACACGAGTGCCCGATCCCAGATGGCGATGCCCAGATGCCCGATGCTGATGCCGATGCACGAATGCCTGCAAACACCAACTGTCGCGCAGGTTTTCTCCAACCACTCTAGTGTGATGAGTGAGATGATCTGCATTGATGATTTTTTTTCTTCTGCTCATAATTAGGGTCACAAGTCAACTTCTCATTATTATTATTTTAGACCAGAGAAAACAATGGGTGCAAACACAATTGTAATGCGTTAGTAGCGATCCGAACCAAAGCTTTCTGCAAAATATCGGAGGCGGCCAACTGATCAGCGATAGCGGTGGCCTGAAGTCTTTAGAATTCTTGAATTCTTGTGTGGTAAGCAGCCCGAAGAATGAGAAAAACATGCGGGGATTTTTTCCAAACCCGCTTTTCGGGTTTTAGGCTTCGCTTTTAAGCTTCCAATACTCGGCTTTTGGGCAAAAATCCTAAAGAATTAAAAGAATTCGTGGGACTTTAGGCTTCGACCATTGCTGACTTATTGATCAGACGCCCCTGATATTTTTCAGAGTGTTTTATTTTGCACTTAGGAACAAATTGCTATTTTTGGTTGCTATTTTTGGTTTTGTTGAGTTCGGCGCAACAGTTGTCAAGGTTGCCTTTTCATATTTTGCAAATGTTCACAGTTGGACGACAGAAATATTAGTGGGGAGTGGAAAAAGTGGAAATATCCGTTTTTATAAACAGATTTGAAGGTCATGGTCACAACCATTCATGGGCGAGCAGCTTCTCTTTTGTTTCATCAGCTTTAAAGTAGATCCATGATGAGCAGTGTGGCTGAGAAGGGGCTGCTTGTGCCATGGCTCCATGACAATGAATACTGT
>JASANH010000420.1:0-118485 GCA_030248295.1 Mesodorylaimus sp. YZB2_4
TATTCCATTCCTTTCAATCGAGCAAAGGGATATTCATTCACTAGTCTGATGCAATGGCCGAATCGGATGATTCTTCAAAAGACAATAAGCGGAAACGGACCGAAAGCAATAGTAGCACGGATGCTGGATTGCCTTCGTGGGTAACTGGTAAGGGATCGCATTTTTCATTTATCCTTGAGTTTGCGTCTGCGCCTGACTGAGGAAGAGTCGTTGCTGTGCCTCGGGTCTTGGGTGGCTCGTGAGACTATTGTACGTTAGCACCCAGGCACATCGATTTTCTTAGACGTGATTTTCTTGGGTATGCTCGATATCAATTCAAATCGATGGTCTTTCTGGCGCATGGAATGAGCCGTCTAATGTTTGACCTGACCATCGTTTCCTCGTCATACCGCGGTCACCTGTGCCTTGGGCTAAAAAGGGCGTTCATTTCAGCTGCGTCTCCACCTCGCTTTGTCAGCTTGGAAGAGCTTATGAGTACTGCGGATAATTTGGACAAAATGGCGTTGGCGCATGAAATCGCTGTCAATTCCGATTTCAAATTCGAACCAGCAATGTTACCCGAAGGCTCTTTGGCCCGACGTGTTCACGACATGGTGCATCAAGCCTTTTGGGACGTGCTGCGCGAAGAATTGTCTCGGACGCCGCCAGAGTACGAACACGCCTTGGTCTTATTAGCAGAAATCAAAGAAGTAGGTTGACTCGGCCTGGAACGAACTTTAGTTACTTTTGATTTTTTAGACAATGAGCTCTCTCCTTCTTCCGCATCACACAAAACTGCGATCAGAAATCGACGAGCGACTCGATCTGCAGCTTTTTCGACAGCAGTGCGAACAAAATGTTATCGAATTCCAGCCGATCGCTCAGTACATTCTGAGTGTCATGAAAAAATTATGCGCTCCTGTCCGCGATTCTACAATCGATACTCTGATGCACTGCACGGATATTATTGATCTTTACAAGTGAGTCGTTTTTGCCTATGCTGTAGGCTTGCAGGGTGGGCGCCATTTTCTGCAGAATTCCTACATTTTGTCCGCATTATATTGTGAAATTTTGCCTTTCTGCAGCTGATTTAAAGCAATGGCTGAGAGCCATAATCCTCGAGCACTGAATTTTTTGACATCTTCCTCTTCTCTTATCTCTTTTTTCGGGGGAAGCATTCATGCATGTTATCTACGAAGACTTTTTTCAGGGGCATCTTCGAAACACTGGATCTGATGAAGTTAGATATGGCCAATTTTACCATAGCGACTATGCGACCCGTCATTCAGCAGCATAGCGTCGAATATGAGCGGCAGCGTTTCGCCAAGCTTCTCGAAACAAATCCAAGTATGTTTTTTTTGTTGACGTTATTTTATGTTCGGTCGTACCAATGGATACGTGTTTACAGACGGACTGGACACAACAGAAAGGTGGCTACGTCGTGCATTAGCAAATATCGTTCGCCAACACGAAGAGAAACAACGGAATTCGGAAGAAACGAAACGACATGCTTCGTCGCTTCCAGATACGCCAGATACGGAAGAAGCGCCGCCAATGCCTCATTTATCTTCGCCGACACCGAGTGGTCCTGCGGTCTTGACTGCCGCCTACTGGTCGCTGTTGGATATTAACGAGGATGAGTTGAGGGCACTGGAGTTTCCAGAAGTAAGCATTCTAATTTCGAACACTGCTGAATTCAAGCAAAATACTTTTATAGACTTTATCTGTTGACCGGGATCGGATTTCTCAAATGCGTCGCTCGTGTCGTCAAGTGGTCGGAGTGGCATCCGTCGTCGCTGTTACGTGCAGCGCCGCCGGAAGAGCTGTTGCTGACGTGCGTGAATTTAAAGAAAAATTGAAAGAGAAGTTGGAAGCTGTCCTTGCTGATTGCGAGTCGTCAGAGTAAGCCTGATTTATGTATTCGCAGTTACTTTTTGGTTGATTCTTGTGTCTTTTTTAGACAATTCGCGGAACGTCTAGCGAGTGTCGCTGAATTGATTCCAGGCGAAATCATGCAGGCGTTAAATCAGCTTGATCTCCCAGAATGGGATGCAGCCCGTAAAGAAACTTTGAAGAAACAAATTGTTCAATTGGCAGAACCGGATCAACCTGTGCGCAAGTTAATGAGTAAGTGAAGACGTGGCCATCTTACCGGTCAAAGTATTCGAAGTTTGACTCCCGCCCAGCTGTTTGAATTTTTGTGCTCCTACTTTTTGGCGCGGACAGAGAGGGACTGGGTGGGATTTGGATTCCGGAAATCTTTGACATATCATTTTTAGAAATTGGAGCAAGTTTTTTTGCAGATGACCGAGTCAAAGCATTTGTTCTAAACGTCATATCGACCCCTTCCGCCAGTCCCATAAAAGTCCCACCCGGACTGAGCGTCGTTCAGAAAGAATTGGCTCGTATAACGGGGGCATTTCTTCACGTCGTTTCGCACAATCGTTCCGTTTTCGCGCCCTACTATGATTCGTTATTGGAAAAAATACTCAATTCGAGCACTTAGTGCATGCACTATGGTTTGTGTAGGATTGGTTTCAAGATTTGGTTCTACATTTATAATATTCATTTGCAGTGCCCTTTAGGCTCGTCAGTTTTCTTTTGTAACTCTTAATTTGAATTTAATATTAACCTGAGTGTGTAGCGTGCCAAGTGTTCGTTTGTGACTGATTTATGAATGTTGTGTAAAAGATATAGGCCGGTGATGGAGTAATGTTGTACATACTCCAGGCAGGAGTGATGGCATTCCGTGATTGTTCCCCATCAGAAATGCATTACGAGCGGAAGCCGCCTTTGGCGGTGGCTGACTCACAAACCACGATCGATATCCCCGAGAGAAGGAATTGATTTGTGCCGAGAGCTCTTTGGCACTCGCTGGAGCTGCCTTCAACTAAATGGCCAGCTTAGAATTGAGTCAAGCAAATTTGCTTGTTCTTTGGCTTATGCGATGGGAGAGAGGGATAATATGAAAGAGGAAGGGGTGTGCTCTTATGTGCTGTTGGAGAATCATTAGCAAGGCTCGTTTATTGGAAGAGCTGTGTAAAAGGTGACAAAAACAACCGAGGCACGTGTGCAGCACGCCATATATGGTCCCTAAGCTATGAGTCAGTGATGATCACGCATTCGAGTAGCCATCTGTTTTGCCCCTGCGGGACGGTCCGGTCTCGCCTTGATCGTCGTTCGCATCATTGTCCTCCTGATCGCTGGGCGGCCCGTCGGCGGTGGTACCACTGTAGAAGCCGACCGGTATGCCTTCCCTGTCATCGGATAGTATATCACCCCTGCTTTTGTCATCGTCACTGAGTTCGTCGTCGTCTACTTCGGATAGGCAATCCCCTTCGCCCTCTCTGGCTGGTCCCTCGGAAGTGCCATCACGTCGTTTCGATTCCGGTGTAGACGGCAAGGACACGTTGATGGCTTCCGATTGGCCAGGAATCAAAATGACGGATGGGGCGATGGATGCCAGACGACCGCGCAGGGATGATGTCTTCATCCATTGAGGCCGTACAGATAGTCTTTGACGATAAGTGCGGAAACTGGGTCGTTGCATCATCGAACCATCAAACGTGGCCTTGCGTCTGGGCGTGGCTTGGTTGCATGGCTGGGCTCTCTCCAAACTTTGACGGAGCTGCAATGTGTGACATACCCGTACTTATGGCTACTTCATAAGGCTCTTATCTGCTGCATCGGCTTCATAATTTTCCTTTAACCTCGAGGTTTCCTTTGAGTTTCTGGAATACGGCCTCTGGTTCTGTGTAAAGCGCATATGTTATTCAACGAGCCTGGCAAACAGACCAATCACCCTCAACGTTGAGACATGCAGCCCATAGTCATACAGCATATCTAGTTGTTCTACATTCAGGATATATCCTGACTGATTGTGCAAGTGACCAACTATCCAAGTTAGGGCAACACACGCCATGTTCTGCCACGCGTGTGTTCACTCTCACAACGTCAGCTGACCGTGCTGATGCCGCTGCACCAGCACAGAGCTGATCAGCTCCCCAGATAAATAGATCTCCTCACCTCGCGCAAGGCCACCACTCCAACCAGTCTTCCCAGGCAGGTCACATACGCTCTGTTCAGACCCAACAGCCAAAACAGTGAGTGCACTTTGTACAGCGAAGTGCGCTCGACCAATTGAAAGGGGGCCGGATCGATAGTAATCTTGTCAAAGTTCAGTCTTTGATCCAGTTGTTTCTTCTCCCACTCTTTGCGCTGAAAAACACATTTCGGGGAATGTAATCCGGCCTCATCTTAATTTGCAAGCATACTTCGAGTGGCGACAAATCGTATTCGAAGTGATGTACTGCAGGCACTCCACGTCGCAACGACATGCGTAGCTTATGAGGTAACGAATGCATGTAATCTGGAAAGACACAAACAGGGGTCAACCAAAGCCAAACCAGCGTCCCCTGGTGGTTTAACATGCACACAGCGAGCACACCATTGGGCTACATTTGTGCAATAATGGGTGTGTATGCACTGCCACATATGACGTAGTTGCATACTGTGCGTCAACGTCCATACCAAGGGAAACCTTAGTCAGAGATTGATTTGCATGAACTGTGAATTTTGACGTCCGCCCATCCCGAAGGGTACTACGCCCAAGATCTCTCGAATGCTAGGATCATACCTTAGCTGTCCAAAGTAGTCTTTACTTTTATTGCGCTTTTGGATTTCCCACCCATTAGCTCGCGCGGCTCCTACAGTCCTTGTTTCAAGACGGGTCGGATGGGTGACCACCAGCGCTAATGGTGACATACTTACTTCCAACAGCATGAACAGTATTCAGGAACTTTCTGGAGGATATTGAATGCAAAGTATTGGCGTGACTGAGGTGTCCGTTTCCATTCCCCTCTGTTTGCTGTAATGGTAACGCCGCAGGTCGAATAGTCGAAAGCTGTTTTGCTGGCTCTGCCATCTTATCTCCGCTCAATTCTTGTATGTTCTGTTGCATGGCATCTTTTCGATGCACGTTCACATCTGCCAATGCTTCTTGCGATCGGACGCGCCGAACTTGAAATCGCGACTCCTTCCTTTTTGGGAGTTCATCATTGGAAGCATCAAGTGGCTCTTCCGATTTTGTAGGTTCCTCAACCATGGTTGGAACAAACTTGTTAAGAATGTTCTCCCTTCTCCTCCGTTCTGCTTCCAGATGTCGTGAATGTTCTCCCACTTGATTCTCGAGTAACTTTTCCATTTGGTTTCGACGCACTGATCCCAAAAGGATAGCGGAGGCTACAGGGGAAGGTAGGTCTGATAAATACTGGCACGCTATTCTAAAGTACCATATGCCCACTAGCAGTGCCCACCTGCTCACATAAATTGGCTTTCCTGTGCCTGCACCAGTTATCATATGGCCTGCATCCCGCCAGAGGATGCAGGCACAGATGACACCACATACATCCTTGGAGGGCCATACTCAAGTGCACATGCCCAAACCAGTGCGCACTGTCCACTTACATGGTCTGTCCACCAAAGGAAACGATTTCAGCTTGGGCATGGCGATCAGCAGGTCTTGCACTTCTCGATATGTCGAACTGAGACTGACGAATTTTACATCACGAACACAGAGGTCACCAGCATACACCTTGTGAACAGAGGATGAAGTAGGCAGTATCCTTGGTAAGTAGGGAAGGCGTTTTAGCTTAATGATACTGTCATAAATGGAAGGCTGAAGACGAGCGCAGACGGCATTTGCTAAGAGTGCAGCCAACTGAAAGCACTTATGTTAACGTATGACCTGCGCAGTTCGTAGCAGGGGCTCATACCGTAATAGGTAGTATGTAGATGATTTGACCCGTAATTTCCACCACAACCACAGATACTGAAATTGCGTGCGTGACCGCGCCCGAAAATGCCGTGGCTCCTGAAACCATAAATGTCCATAAAGTGCGCTGACCTGCTACTACTAGGCGAAATAGTCCCACATTGGAGAAGATACCGCGGGGAGCGGATGATCTCTAAAACTTTGCAGGCAGACCATCTAGCCCTAGTTGCCTGAGACATCAACCCGACGGGTTTCTGCCTCGCCTGGAGGAGTGTGTCGAGCAGACAACGAAGGCGAGCCAATACACTACTCCGCGTATAAGGCGGCCAGTCAAGCCAACCACATACACTACCTTCTCCGCAGGCCAAACACGGCTGCTAGACTAACCCTATCAGGACCTGCTAACATTAGCTTGATTGGTGTCCTAGGCCATCGCATCATATTGCTTTCTTGCGCACAAACAGCCAAAGGCAATCGGGATGTTCACCCAGGCCAATCATAAACTAGTTGCATAAAGCCGGTGATTTAGCTCGTGTTTGCCTGCTAGACTAGTCAAAAAAGCACGTAAGAGTGTGAGTGCCTAAGTCGAACATAATTTCAACATCAAAATTCTCTCCAGGCCCGAAAAAGTCGAGCCAGAACTAGACTGCCAAATGTTCCATTACCTCACGCCTCAGCCGACATTATTTCTAAAAACCGACACAGCGAATGACGCAAGAGCATAAAGTAAAGCGCATGCGTGAAACTACTTTTGACAAATGTGCTTTGAACCCGACGATCTGAAATGTGATTTATGCATTTTTACGACCGCAGTTGTCAAACAAGAATGTGTTGTAGTTAGGTATGACAGAGCTATTGAGAAGACAAACTGGGAGGTCTGCAAAAATAATTAATGAGGTCGACTCAACCAAAATAAGACTCACCCACAAGTGCATAAGCCCCTGGCACTATTTTCGTCACAATACCATCGGTACGGACACCGTTCGGGAAAAGTATGTACATTGTCTCGCCCACAAGACGGCCGAATGCTGCTCCTATGAAATACATAATGGGCGTGGTTGTAAAACACACAGTGACTGTCTGCACGTGAATTGTACGTGTCTGCAGTGTAAGGTCTAATGGAACTTACCAGTCACGAAAATGGGAATGAAAACACCGCACGGAACTGGCAATGTTATGGCGATGGCTGTCATCCAAAACTAGGAAATGGTAAAAAAGAGTGTCACTAGCCATTGGACTGGTACATGCGAAACAGCTCCACCCATGTTTGCAGGAACTCATGCTGATATTGATATGAAGATTTTGATGGGTAATCCATGTGGAAATACAGATGACAGCGACAGAGTACATGATTAGGATATAACTGAAAGGTGGCATCAAAAGCACTCACCATATTCAAAGCATACAAAGCCAAAACCACAAAAATACTGGAAGTGCCCTTCGCCCAAAAAGCTAATAGTTCTTCAGCTTCCGTATTGTTCACACCGGGATCGTTCCAAGAGAAGTTACTAAATAAATTACCCAAGGCTTCTCGAGGTGTCAGCTAAAGGAAGCTTATCATAAGAATGATCACTGAATCAAATTAAGGGACCTTACTCCACCAGCAAAGAACTTCCCGTATCCTAGCGGGCATTTCAAGGAGGCGATAAGGAAAGTGACGAAGGCAGGGTAGATAATAAAGCTGAATAAGGAAATTTTTTAGTGCCATTTGAAAGTTAAGCCTGACTTGAATGCTTACTTCTTTGCTAGAAGAGCCTTTATGTGCTTGTTTTGGAGAACAAGAGTAACGTATTTTCGATGGAACCAAACGAACAAGGCACCAGCGAACCCGCAAATGATTCTGAAACAGGCATTAGTTCACTCGCACAATGGCTTGATAGCCGTTGGTCACTACGGCATACGAGCTGCTTCTGCACTAGCTTATCCCCATTATGGTGCTTACCCGATTAAAACAAACACAATCAGTTCTTTCGGATCAAATGGATAGTCAGAAGGGAAACTGGTGGCGCTAAATGCTACAACGGTTTCTGAAATCAAAAGATTTTTGTTAGTACCAAAGAACCGAGCAAAAATTTTACCTTGCTCTTCAAACCACACTGCCAACAGTCGAAACACAACAGCGCTGCTCACTGTCGCCAAAAAACCACGCCAGTAATTACGCAACGGAAAGAAGACCGATGTTACTTCGATGCTGAACAGGACACCTAAAAGAAATCTGTGACCCATATGCTTTGAAGGAAGGCATGGTCCAGACAGTACCTCCAACCGCCGCTCCATATGTACTTGCCACACCGACAGCAGCAGCCGCAGCTAACATTTCACTGCTTCTGCTCTCGTTCTGAGTAGAGAAAGGGCATTGACGCTATTGTTCTTATGTCTGATACACATCACTACTGCTGTGATAAACCGTAACGTACTTCATATATGCCTTGAAAGGAGAAGACTAACTTGCTTAGCAGCCTTGCCAGCATACTTGCGATGTGCACAAAGGGACCCTAAAATGCAGTGTAGTTCGCTACTATGCCTTTCTGTCCACTGTTTATACCTCCTTTCCCAAGGGCAAGCCACTGCCCAGTGCCATGACGAGGCCCACAAACTTGGTCACCAATGTTCTGAACGTCAAATACTCTTTTAAGACCACGCCCCGTAATATGGTTTTCAATTCAGGTATGCCCGAACCTGTCATTAAGAAACCCAGATTCATTCAAAATACACCAAATCAACTGGAGAACAACATGTCAAAAAAATTTCTCACCAACGGCTTGAGGTGCAAGATAGTGACAGAGCGCGGCAGATACTAGGATGAGCACCAATGAGAATAGTACCCACGTCGAATACTGCAATGTCCAGTGAATACTGCCCGTTTCACGAAAGATGTAAAAATGCACTGAAAACAGGTACAGCCTGGATAGTGTAATACCCGAGCGGGAGGAAGGCTGTCTTTGACAACCCAGCCCAGCCTTGAAGGTCACATCTTGTCGAAGTAGTCTAACTTACATCCACGCAGTTTAGTGATTCCGATATCGATAGCGAAGCTAAAAATACCCATGACCACCCCGAGTAGAACCAAGTACAACCAATCTTCTCCCAACAGGTCCATCACCGACTTGGAAAATTTGCGGGTCCATTCTGTAACGTTAGTGTGTTTTATTCACGATTACTGTTTGACCAAACCAAAAAACTTACGTTGATAAAAGGGCCTCTTTCTCATTTCCTCCTCGGCATCGATAGGTGGTTTTTCTGCGGCAGGCATATCATCCACGAAGACGATATCTGGCATTTTCCTTTGCAATAAAGTGTCACTGGCTTCTTCCCCTTCCACTGGGGGTAGCAGGCTACCCGATGGCTTTCGTCGTTCTCGCCGGACTCGTCTTTGCTTGGACATCATGATGTTACTGTATCAGAACTACCTTTTGTGACCAACAAGCAATATCGCAGGATTGGTTTGTACACAGGTACCCAAATACCATTGGATCGGGTCTCGACGAGCTGCGCGTCTCCTGCCGATCGTCCGACCCTGACTTTGCCTTTTGCTGGAACTGAATTAAAAGTGGTCCAGTCAACGCCCTTCGATTCAATGCTCAATAAATGAACCAATTTTCGACGTTCTCCGGGCTGTCGCGCATCAATTGAATGCCACCTCGTCGACGTACAATAATGCCCGTACAAGGTGTACTCACGCGCGTACCCGCTTTGAAAAAACGGCTTTCTTTTTGTTGTATCAGCTTGTCCACAAAATTACGATGTTCTACAAACACGCTCTTGATCCCAAATTGTTTTCGTCGCTGTTTAGCAAACCGATGGCAAAAATTTTATGGAAAATTCTGGCCTACCACCTTCAACCAAAACAGAATGACGAGCGGGCGAGAATGAACGCCTAAAACGACTTGAGTACGACGTCTTGATGGAGGAGACGGCTGGGCATTTCCAAAACTAGATTTATCCAGATATGGTTGGGAAATGCATCTTTTACACAGTTCGCACTTCCTTCACTGTACGAACTAAAACACTCGCTCCATTCTCCACAAGCCAACTCATCAATTCGACTCTTGTTTGACAATCGACGGCTGAAATGCGTGGAAAGCCAGCCGCCGCCAAGACTGCATCGTTACTTTTCTCACCCGCTAAGAACAGACCCTATACGGCTTGCACTGCTACTATAGCAATCCGAAATGCTAAAATTCTTGCGTAACTTTTGGTCTACGAGCAAATGAGATCCAAGCACCGCCTAGTCACGATCTGGTATTTCAACTCCGATCAGGCAGCGCACGTCCATTGTTGTACGGTAGACTTGCACAGTAGCTAAACACTCTTCTGTATGAAGCGGCTAAATGCGGTTTTTTCCTGCCGAAAGAAAGGAAGGCTTGTCCCATAAGTGGCCTAGAATATTGTCTGGGTTCATTGTCAGCCTCGACACCGTCTGATGAGTGATCAGTGTATGATTGATCATATGGCATGCACAGCCGGTGTCGCGTCGTAATGCGTCCTGATCGATGGTTAGGTTGCCCTAAAGCGTCTGGGGTCATCGTAAAACGTCCGAGATCAATATCAGAGGGGTCACAATGCATTCTCAAAGGCCTATATAACGCGCTTGGTGGAGTAAGTAAATAAGGCGAAGACGGGTATAGCAATGGGAATCGCGAAGTAAGCTGTCTTTACAGCTTGTTACCAATTTCGCACGTTTTCACACAACTGATGAAGAGATAAATTCTGTACAGCAACTTGGCTGCTGCTCAAGTCCGGTGCGACCAGCAGTGTAAAATTCTTTCGATCAGAAGTTGTAAATTTTATCATGGAAACTTGTTTGACGTCCCGTGGTAGAATTATTGCAATTGTGAGCCAGTGTGCCATATGATTTATGGATAAGCACTGCAGCAAAATCTGCCACTGCCGCATACGTCTGTGATAGGCGCGGATATCTTATCTGCACCTATCAATGCACTGATTTAGGGAACGGATCTGCCTCTTCTTCGCCAGAACCACAAAACGAGACCGAGGTCGGATGACTGATTTGGCTTGCATGCATCGGACGTCAACTAGTCTTGAGTTCTTGTCTAAATTGCTTTCCGGGCACTTTGGAGCCAGCGCTCTCACAATCTCGCTGACGGCCGACACGCGCGTGTGTGTTTGCCTAAACGGCCCTTGCGTGTGATCAGTGAACAATCTATACATGTCGAGTGACTTTTTCTGTTTGGTTTGAGCTTTTCTCAGGTGCGCCCTAGTTCACCCTTTGAACCCCGATCATCGTAGTAAGTACAACGTTCTGCCTTTTTCACACGAAACTCTGCTGTACACCGCAGATTTCGCTCTTTGTTTTCCAGCGCTCCTGCAGGATGCTTATTATTGGCCAAATACGCCTCGAGCTTCTCTCCGACATGGGTGAAGCAGCACTGGAAGTCGGAATAGTTCAACTGAGTATGTGACGCCGGATATTTCGAGCAGACGCCATGTTTTTTCTGATATGTCAGGCTTTGATTTTTTACTCCACAAGAATCGGAATCAGACGTAGCTCAAGAGCACACTTCAGAAGGTCGTCACACTCGTCAGCATCATCACATCGACGTCTTCACGGCAGGCTCATTCCGGCGTGGTAGTTCTTGATGACGACGACCACCTCGCTCATGGTCGGACGTTCGGGGGCTTTCAGCAAGCATCGGGTGGCCAATTGCCCCAGCTCCTTCGGCATGGTCGCCGGCAACGGCAGACGGAAACCGCTCTTCAGCTGCTCCAGCACTTCTTTCAACTTCGTCCCCAGTCCGAGGTAATGCGCTTCGTACGGATTCTTGCCCATGTTGTACACCTGAAAGGAAGAAGTTCATTTCCAGCACCAAAGAAAAAAAGTGAATCACTCACCTCGTGCATGAGGATCCCGAAGCTCCACACGTCCGACGCCGACGTCCACTCGCGCACCTCCAACGCATCTGGTGCCGTGCTGTAGACTGGCAGGCGACGCTTCGTGGCCAGTTCGTAGTGATCGGGAGCCAAGCGCGAGAGACCGAAGTCGCCGATCTTGACAATGAACTTGCGGTCCGTCTTCGTCACCAGGCAGTTCCGACTCGCAATGTCCCTGAAAGACCGAGTGAGTACCCTTCGTCGAGCACCCTGGGGCGGGATTACCTGTGGATGATGTCGTGTTTGTGAAGGTACTCGATTCCCTTCGCCGAGTCCAGCAACGACCTGACGCACCCTCGCTCTTCCAGCATGTTCTTCTCGAGCAACTTGTCCAACGATCCGTCTACAAAAAACCAGAGTGAAGCCTAATCAGTGAGAAATGGCAGTTGACTCACAGTTGCAGAACTCCAGGATGATCAGCAGGCGTGGCACCTCGCCCGGATTCTGCGACCAGAAGCTGAGGCCCTTCAGTCGGACGACGTTCTCATGGTCTAGCAGCGTCATCAACTTGGCTTCGGCCATGCACTCGGCTTTGTCTTTATCGCTGGCGGCACCGCTCAGGATCTTGATGGCGACGATCTCGCGTTCTGGCAGCAGTTCGGCCTTCCATACTTCCCCGAAGTTGCCCTAAATCGAATCCATTCAGCTTGCTGGTGGTCGAAGGCAGCCAGCACTTACCTTGCCCAGTTCCTGTTTGAAGTTCACTCGAGCCCCGTCGATCATCTGGAACGTGTTGTAGATGGGCGTCAGCAACTTCGCAGGCGATTTCACCGCCAACGTTTGTCCCGACTCGTAGTAGTGGTTGACCAGAGCTTCCAACGACGCGAACTGCTGAGATTCGATGGCGAAGGCCTGAAATTAGACGGTCTATCAATTATATCGAACAAAAGGACCTCTTCGTCAGGCTTTAAGACTCGCTCCCCTTATCCTCACCGACGCCGCCTTACCTTGTCATTCACACCGAACTTGTAGTGTTGTATCTTTTTCTCGCACTTGACGCTGAGAACACGAGCACCGACCCCCACGCCGCGACGCAGAAGGAAATCGCCATGGGTTTTTAGCAATTGCGGAACGAACTCGCGATGCAGGTTTGGGTAGTAGAGCTTTTTGAAGTCTAGTTTCGCTTTCTGAAAAGCATCTTTCCAGAATATGGCACCATTGGGGCCTCTGACTTACCCGTCCGCTTCCCGACGACGACATCTCGAACCGACTCAACGAGCACCGACCGACTGCCCCTCACGACGACGAGGACGACAATGAGGACAGCAAGCATCTTACCACGCTCTGGGTACTCGAAGTGTAAAGGCGAATTGTATCTTCCTCAATGGTGCAACCATCACATGCCCATTCCTCAGGCCAGCCGGAACAGTAGATAAATGAATCGTCGATAACACATCTTGCCGATTCATCGTCGACAGCGGAAGATCGGTGGCTTCATTGCGGTAGTTTGCTTCGAAATCAATTCCATCAGCAGCAGGCTCTGATCAGAGAAGATATGTGAGAGCCTGAGCGTGGAGTAGTGTCGAGTGACCACCTGATTATAAGTTGTGTCAGAAGTGGCAGCCTACAGTCTGTAACGAGGGAGAAGTACGCTGTCTGCTGACTAGGAAGTGCTTCAACTGCATGAAAGCGATTTCCTAGAGCGAAGCAAGCTGTTGGTTCATTTTTTGAATACTGGAATGGCCATGTATGGTAGGTTGGACGGCCCTACGGCAAAACGGCACCATTGTAGTCACAAAATGCCTCTCTTCTGTTGGTTGCTGTTCTCTAAGAGGTGTCAAGTCCTTGGAAGACAGACGCACCGTGAGACGACGACGCCTGGCAATCAACCACTCTCTGACAAGCAAATGTATCATCTTGTTTTCTAGCACTAGCTATGCACTGGTCTTGGCCTGCTGCCGTATCCAGTTCCAGAGCCAATAAAAATTCATCTTTCTTGAATCGTTTGCGCGGTGACGACGGATGGTTCGGCCATTTGATCTTGGATGGTACTGGTGTTTCCTGTGCGAGACTTTCAAGCGGCTACTAACTAGCTTTAAGCGTGGGTGGGGCTAAAAAGACACAAATTATGGGTTTTGGAAAGATTCCCATTCTTTCGTTATTACCATAGAGCCTTGCAGTGCCGATGTACGCACTGACGAGTGAGCAAGCCTACTGTATGAAACTGGACAGGATTGTCCATGCCTATTTTTAAAGCCTTACACTTCTCTTGCGGTACATCCAGTAGGTTTTTACAGCCCTCATCTCAATGCACCTTCATTACTCACGGCCAACCCCGTCTTACCTTCAGTTTCTTCTTCCTCATATTCCTCGTCCAGGACATTGACTATAGGTTGTGGCTTCCAATCGTTGTATTTGGCCTGACAGCCAAGTCCAGAAGGGCACAAGCAACTACGTTTTCGTCATTTCTAATTTCTTAAGTATTTCTATTTCACAGGATCACTTCTACTACTTCGTCCACTTGGGGTGCATCACGAATTTCGCTGTGTATGATCAATTGCCTAACCCACCAGCCTCGTGGCCTGGGCGGCCGCGGTGGTGCAGCGGTTCGGCATTCGTCTCTCCGTATTTGCTTGAAGGCGAGTGGCTGGACTCGTCCCGGGTTCGATCCCCGGTTAGAGATCGGTTTGCGAACCGTAAACCCTCGCTGACCCTGCACGCCAGGCGTGCGTGACTCGCCCAGTACCGACGAGGTGTTCCAAGTGGAAAGACGGAAGCCAAACGAGTAGACAGTCTCGGCTGTCGAACACCGACAGGGTTCAAAGCCCACCCGCCATCGTCCGAGGAAGTCTGTGTCAAGTCCAGGATGCCCTCGCGTGGAGGTGCTCCTAGCGGAGACGCGCAGAGGGACGCTGCCGTAAGAGCTGGTCACCTCACGGCCTTGCTTATCATCATGACTGCTGGCCGGCTATAGGCAAAAAACGGGTTAGAAGTCCCGTGGGGAAACTGGGGCGGCGCGGGGCCCAACCAAAAAACTTTTTTTTTTTTAAAAAGCCTCGTGGCCTAGTGGGTTAGACGTCTGCCTCTCACGCTAGACTCGCCGTACTTACGGCGAGTGTTCGACTCGCGGGCCGGTAAATCATTTCGTGTAAAATGTGTCCCTTTATCCTCGAGTGCGCATAAGCGTTTGGTGATGTGGTAAAACATGAACATAAACATGAACATGATTGTACCTGATCAGCGATGGATGAAGTATGACATGACACATGACACTGGCTCTTGTACTCAATACAACGACAGAGCAAAATGAAAGAGCATGTGAGCAATTTAGGGGATATACAGCAACAGTGCAAGTGGGCTTGTTAGCTAGGGCTAGGTTAAAAAGAGCAATCGTAAAATGGACCATGAATGCCAGTGATCTGGCTCGTGCAGGTCTAAATCACTCCGAAACTGCCATGTACCATGCAAATGGTGCCGAGATGTTGGGTGGAGATCAATTCAGTGATCTTGCCGACTGCCTATCGCTGCGATTGCTATCGTAACGAAGTACCGCTTTCCCTTTACATTGTTCAGTGACCTGCCTTTCTGATCCGAGCTTCAGGAGGCCAGTGTATGGTTGGTGTTCCTTTCATCTGGTCAACGATCAGCAACAATGGCGTCCATGGTCTATCGCGAACTGTTCTCTGAAATGCCTTACGCGGCCGCTTTGAATACTGAGTACGTGAGCACCCGATGCTCGCATTGCTTCGCCGACGAGGCCACCATTCCGTGCAGCGAGGACGGTTGCGGCAGGATCTTCTACTGCTCTCAACAGTGCCGCGATGTCGATGGACCGAACCACACGAACGAATGCCTCGCCTTCAAGAAAGTCGGAGCTGGAAGCATCAATTCCTTCGTCCGTCTCCTGTGCCGCATCATGACCCGCCGACTGGTCGATGGCGGAATCGTGCACTTATCCGAGAACTTCCCCGAAAACGTGAAGGCGAGTCGATCTTTTCAGTTTCTTCCGATTCACAGATATTCAATCAATTTCTACGTTTCTAGGATCGATGCCTGGCCGATCTGATTTCTCATCAAGACGAAATCGAGGAGAACGAGTGCCGCTCGGAGGAAATGAACAGGGCCATCAACGAGTTCCTCGACGTCTTCTCGGGCACGCCCCTGGTTGAGGACCAGAAACTGGTCAGGCGCATGTACTGCGTCATGTGGATCAACTGCTTCTCCGTCTCGGGGCCCATCAGCCTGACGTACGGTCACGATTCGTCGCCCGGCCTCGGCTTCTACCTGAACGTGTCGCGGTTCAATCACAGCTGCCGCCCCGACCTGCAAGTGCTCTTCGACGGGGCCCGGCTGGTCCTGCAGTACCCGTCCAGTGTGTTCGACGAGAGGGCAGTGGCCAAGGAGCGATCGGGTTTGACCAAGTCGGCCAAGAAGTTCAATGACCTGAAGATCAGCTACGGCTACTCGGGCTGTTTCTCCAACGACAGCTACTTCCCTCTGCGCAGTCAGAGGCGCCAGTCGCTCTCGTTCGGCTACTACTTCAAGTGCCAGTGCGTCCTTTGCTCCGACAAGCGAAAGGCCGACTTGGAGGAACGAGCTGCTCCCATCGAGTGCGCCAAATGCGGCGAGCCGTACGTGTGGAAGGAAAGCGGTCGCCGCGCCTCCCTCGTCTGCTGGGCATCTTCGGCCAAGAACTCCAGGATCCAGTGCAAGAAGACCTGCTCGTGCGGCTCGGACCAGGCAGAGCTGGAGGCTGTGAAGGACTTTGTCAAAGGCGTCAATCCCGACCAGGAGCTGAAAGTGCTGGAGAAGGAGGTGAGCGCTTGTGTGTCTCTCCAACTGACAAAACAGGTGTTGCCCTTTTAGTGGCTGGAGGCAACTGACTTCCGCCTTAAAGACACCTACGCCACTCAGATGATCGGATGGTGCGAGCCAGTGTGGCAGAAGGCGCGATCGTTGTGGCATCGGACGGCCAATTTGCGCATGAATCATCTGCACGAGCGTCTGTTCATCGCCTACGACGCCATCGTCATGAGCGACTGGAACAAGCACGGTGAGCAGACCAACAGTCCAAACAGGCCTTCTCGAATCAGAGCTCCTTTCAGGCAAAGTGGATCGGCGCTCCCTGGACATGGCGATGGAGATGGCCGAGGCGAGCTTGGGATGGTACGCCAGGGAAGGCGACCCCACGTGCGACTCGATCGTGGTGGCCACGGCCTACGAGTTGGCTCAGTTGTACATGGTCGCCGCCGCCAGTGCTAGTTCGAACGAGGAGTGCGCGGACGCCTGGAACCGCCGTCTGTCCTGGATCATGTTCACGGCCTCCATCTGGCAAATGTACGGAAAATACGCCAAACATGTAGTGAACGAACTCATGGCTGCTGCCGGAGAGGCCAAGCTGGCCATTGACGCCTTGAAGAACCCGCCCGTGTGATCGGATGATGGCATCGTGTTTGCATGGTCTGAATGCGTGTGTACCTGTTGCTTGTTCCTTTGCTGAATTTCTTATCGCAACGCATCGGACATTGGACCATGACAAAAGGTGTGTCTTACGCGTATCATAACACGGGTTTTTGAACCGTCAGGATTCTGCAGCTCGGCTTTCTGCTGGTCGTTCTGACATGTGGTGACGCGGAAACACTGGCGGAACATAGTGGCGCGAGATCACGTCAAACATTCTACTCTGCTGCCTGCACGCAAAGTTTGAAAAGTTTGCCGTTTCTGTTGCCTAGCAACGATGAAGACAGCAGCACTACGTCTTGCTTGTCTTTTGCAGACTGTTTACGCAGTCTGCATCTGGGACGGGTTTCGCCTGTTTTGTGTTGGGCGCTACAATACTTAAAAATTGTCCTGGGAAAGTCTTTTTCAGCAGGTGTTTGCATCGAAAAAATGAGGAGTAATTACCCATTTCTGCAGTGCCTGTTATTATGCGTGGTTATGGCGAGTGAGGAGGAGACGGAGCATAACTTTTATTCATTCACAGTCAAGGATATCGATGGGCGTGATGTGAATTTGGAGAAATATCGAGGAACAGTGAGCCAAATTTGAAAACTTTTGCTTGCGAATTTTACATTTCTCAGCTGAATTTAGTCCATGCGCTAATTTGAGGAAAAAAATGTAAAAAACCGCTTCATAATTTCAAATTTTAGATCTCATTGGTTGTCAATGTGGCTAGTGAATGTGGTTACACGGACACGCATTACAAAGCACTGGTTAAATTGCATAATGAACTATCGCCAACCGGAAAGTTCCAAGTTCTAGCGTTCCCATGCAATCAATTCGGTGCTCAAGAGCCGCACGGGAATGAAGATATTTTGAAATTTGCCCAAAAACATTATGCTGTAAATTTTCCAGTCTTCTCGAAAATTGACGTAGTGGGTAATCACGCAGATATAGCATTCGCTTCGCTGATAGGTATGTGATCTTGTTGATGTCATGGAAGAGGCAACCAGCAGAGATCTACAGGAACTGTCGCCAATGTGCTGGGCAGTCTCCAGCAGGTCTACAGTGTGTATGCATAGGACTTATGGGGGCCTTATGTGAACCGTGCAAGGCTATTTGAGGTCCGCTACTTCTCTGTTACAGCACAATGCACCAAATTTTCTTTGCCGGAAATGAATGATGTATGTAGACTCCGATTTTACCTCATCAAGTTTACCTCACTTGCATCCAGGGGGAGAGAAATGTAAGAGTCTAGGAAAATCAGTTGCACAGTGGACTCACGGATTTCAGATCAGTCAGGAAAACCGCCAAATTGGAATTTTTGGAAATACTTAGTCAACACGGACGGAAAAGTAATCGGTGCTTGGGGTCCGCAGCAAAGTGTCGAGTCGATTGCTGACATTGTTCGACAAGAAGTAGCCGTAGCCAGCAATACTATTCTAGAACCAGGGACGGATGAGAAAGTCATTCATCCAGAGCTATGAGACCATCTTGAGAGTAGTCCTTTGGTTATTTTCTGTGCTCCCAGTTTTGGGCTTGGAGGATATATGTTGACTGTTTCTGTGTTTTTGCCTTTTAAGAGTAAACTTGCGAGAGTGGTCGTGCCGTTTCTATTTGTTGAAGCCATATGGCATCGATAGTAGCCTTTTCCTGCGTTACACCCTTTTGTAAAAGCTGCTGTCTCGCAATCTCTTTTAGCATTCCAATCGCCTTTCACTAACGCAATGGCTGCGGCGGACGTATCGACGAGAAAAACCGAGCTGATTGAGTACAAGGATGAGGGAACAGGAAAAGTGTTCGAGGCATTTATTGCTCGAGACGCGTCTAAAACCGGCCATTCGCCTGTCGTCCTTATTTTCCATACGTATGCTGGCCGGACCCAATTCGAAGAGAGCAAGGCGCATCTCTTGGCTGATATGGGCTACGTGGGTTTTGCCGCCGACATGTACGGCAAAGGCATTCGAGGATCGAATCCCGAAGAAAACACAGCTTTGCTAAAACCGCTAATGGATGATCGGACTGACAGTCTGCTTACTCGTTTGAAGCTTGCCGTGGAAACTGCGAGGAAGCTGCCTTATGTCGATCCTAGCAAGGTAAGCTTGTCTTTTTCGCAATCCGTCTTGGTTTTTCTCCCATTTTCTACCGACTATGCTTTCTTGTGTTAGGTGGCAGCCATTGGCTACTGCTTTGGTGGTCTCTGCTGTTTGGACATAGCTCGAAATCTGGTTGATCCGACTCAAACTTTGTTGGGCGTCGTCAGCCTTCACGGAATACTGTCAAAGGCTGATACGGACAAGTCGTCTGGAAAGATACTTTCGAAAGTGCTTGCCTTACACGGATACGCGGATCCAATGGTGCAGCCGGATAAGGTTTGTGGGGTGCAGGATGAGGGCAAGGTCCTGAACATCTACGCATGGTCCACACAACAGAGAAAGGGTCTGGTCCTTTTTTTTGAGCGAGGCTCACTCAAGGGTGACGGGGACACATCATACTGTACCAACCAAGGCTTCAAAAAACGCCAAAAACTCAACAGTAGTCTCCCGACTGGTTCTGTGCTGAAATATCGCCCTGGATAGTGATTCTGCTGCTGATTCGTGCAGAGGTTTTTTGCCGGACTACAGCCTTTACTTGCAGCGCTTCAGGGAGGGAAGATTTTGTCAAATGCGTAGTTTTGAGTCTCCTTCAAGGCGCATTTATGGTCGACAAAATTTTCACTCCTACCCCTAGGGTAGGAGTAATAGCATGCGTAGTATATGGCCATTACTCCTACCCGAGGGGTAGGTGTAGAAATTTTGTCGACTATAAATGCGCCTTCAGCGAAAGAGGTACATGAAGGCACATACGTAGATACAGCGTATCACCATTTTTTGGAACCCTCCGGTTCGTTCCAGGGAGGGGTCGATTTTTGGCTCTTTTCCCGCGGGCTTGGGGCTTGTTAGTTGACCCTATCTTGCCATCGACTATGATCAGTCCAGGGTGCATGCCGGGCAAGAGCGCGTGTTGGTCGCTACTCCGCGATGTCGGCCATACCTAGTCTGTGCTCTGTGAGGGGACCCGGATTCGAGAGTTTCCATCCGTAAGGCCTCTCCTCGTTTATCGACCCCAGGGGGATGAATGGTGAGATACCCACCGTCAGGTGTGCAAGGCGAAGAAAGAACTTCATCAAGTTCTCAGACAGCCAGATTTGAACCCAGGGCTCACCGGTTTCCAGCTCTGCCAAGCAAATTGTGATACACGCCTTTCACCGCTGCACCACCAGGCGGCCAGCATATAGTCATGACTGGGCCAAGCAAAGACTGCAGTCGCAGAAGTGAACTTGACCATCACGCCTGGCCCACTCCATTGACGAGTCTCATGATCAGTCAAACTTTTTCTTCACACATTAGCCCTAATTGCATCCTTGTCGAAGTCAGAGGACCCACCCGACCACTGGTGCAATGCATTCCCTCGATGCTATTTCTAATTCCAGGTTGTGGCCTTTGGTCAGGAAATGACCGATCGTGGAGCCGATTGGCAACTGCACGCCTATGGCGGTGTCTACCACGCCTTCACAAATCCAAAAGCGAATGATGAAAAACGTGGGGCCAAATATAATGCGGATGCGGATCGTCGTTCGTGGGAGGCCACACGTTATTTCTTACGTGAATGCTTGTCTTGAACTTTCCCAAGGGCATGATAATCATGGTGAATGATAAGTTGATTCTGTGGGAGTAGTGACGCAAGTTAGCCATTTCGATGAGATTGATTGGTGATTCCTAAATTATTACATTAATCAATATTGAGTTGACCATTGGTTTAACTCACGATCAGCAGTGATGCCAAATATCTCAGTCGAAACCACTCACCGTGCTGTCACTCACAAATCACCTCTGAACTAGAAAGAAACGGAACTACCAGCGAAACCTTGCCAGCTCCAGCTACAATAGAATGGCCTGGTTTTTAATTCGAAAACGAAACAGCGAAATGCCAGTGATTGACAACATTGTACTCGTCATTGCTAAGGGCGTAGACACTGCGATCAAATATGGCGATAAAGCCTTGTGAACCTCCTTTTTAGCTGATTTTGTGAAGCTGACACTAGTCGTAACTGATCCCTGTAGCGCCTAGAGCTCTTTTCTAATCTTAGGCATGTCCTGTTGTCTCGCTGATTGGAGATGAATAGCTTGCGTTGCTAGTGGTGGCAGGTTTGAAACATTGCTATGATCATGCATGGAGTCAAACATTTCGCGATTGTCCTGCCTGGGCCAACTTATTTGCGCGTTGTCTTGTTCTGATTGTTATTCAGATTACGCTGAGAGAACGCCCCGACTATCTACTAATCGTTGGCATGTTACGACCAAAGAATATCACGAGATGTTGTCATGCGCCTTGACAGAAAAGATAGACAGACCTGCATAATGGGTTGCACGGTATGATCAAATGGAATCTAAAGACTTCATGACATCACAGGCTCGGCTTCACCGAATTTAGTAAACAAGTTGCTTGAATTGCGAGTCTTTCCATTACAGCCAGGCTGAACTAATATTGTGGGCATAGTTGGCATACCGATATCTATGCGTCCATTCTTACGTAGGCCGATACTTTGGTAGTCGCGATCCGCAAGCGTATCGCATTTTGCTTTGTGCTTGCACACTCGTTCTGACGTTCTATTTAATCAACAAGTCAATCAGCTAACGTAAGCTAGAAGCTTACAGAACAGGACAAGCCAGTCAGACGAAAGAGCTGCGGGCTCTCAAAGATGCCAGTAGCCTACTCGAAAAGGCATTTTTTAGAGCCTTTTTGTCTTCCATATACGTGTCTAACGGAACAAAGAGGGTCTGGTTTTGGCGATCAGTGGGAGCACACAGACTCTATAGGAACCAGTGGGATAACAGGTCGGTACGCTTCTGGCCGCCTACATAACTGAATGCGGGCGTCGATTGATGTTGAAACTGGATGGCGTAAGACTTTATCTTGTCTCCATTTCGGCTTCGCCTTATTATTGAGTCAATAGTGAAAACAGTGAGACGAGGCAAGCACTCTGTGTCAAGCCCCCTTGTCACTTGACCTACGGCTTGGCCTATCATTTTTGAAATTCACTCACTACAGACGGAAAAAGAAAGTTATGGAGGCAGGAACGGCCAATGAGCACGGACACGCATCAACGACTTCAATGGACCATGACGGACAAGAGAGCAATGTCAGTGGAAGCGCAGCTGAAGACGTAAGGCCGAAGTGGAAGATTTTTCTGGCAGGTAAGGCTTCTTCATGGATCTGACTCGGCTATGTATGAGTGCAGGAATATGAAGTATGCATGACTGCCTTGTCGTAGCTTGACTTCTGTTCCACAAGACGGCGTGCTTTAGTAAGTTTATCACTGAGCCGTAAACACAACTTGATCTGCTTCCCATTCAAATCTTCCATCTTTAGCTGAATCTGCTGTTTTCCTAGATGCACCTGCGCAGTACACGAAATGGCGCTTGCACGTACGCCACCATCTTCTCACTTCTTCACAGATCGTTTTTATGATTTCAGGATATTATTCAAAAACAAAGGTCGGTCTGGGAAAGCTACTGAGTGGAGACTGGATGTTCTTAGCCTTGTTAGGTATAGTCATGGCATTTTGCAGTTTCGCGATGGACTACTGCATTGAAAAAATCCAAGAGAGTATGTCTTCGCATGCTGTACTCATCTTGTCAGCACAGAACCATACTTCATTCTTCAGTTCACCATTGGCTCTACGGCGCCGCTGGTTCTACTGGTGTCCAATACATCACCTGGATAATGTTTACTATTATACTCGTGTTGTTTTCGGCTGGATTCTGTCACCTAATTGCGCCTCAGGCTATTGGTAAGACGATCTAACTTTGATAAACTGCTACAAAATAAGTAATTAGACTGTCTTCTTTTCAGGCTCAGGCATTCCAGAAATGAAGACCATTCTGCGCGGGGTCGTCCTGCCTGAATACCTTTCCTTTCGTACCCTCATATCCAAGGTGGTTGGCCTGACGCTATGTTTAGGCAGTGGGATTCCAATTGGCAAGGAGGTACGCTGGTTCAGCAAGACGCATTAAGTCTGGTTTCATGGATCAATTTTTAGGGCCCTTTTGTACATGTGTCAAGCGTCGTCACGACTTTGCTGTGTAAGCTGATTAGTGGCTTTCGACCGATTTATGAAGTAAGGGTGGTCAAAGGCAGAGGCCGATTAGTTCCCTACCGTTAGTTTGCATCCGATCGTAAGTGATTCTTGTATTTTTAGAATGAAAGTCGAAGAACTGAGATGCTGGCAGCAGCGTGCGCTGTTGGTGTGGCGTGCACTTTCGGTGCCCCCATTGGAGGTATTGTAGATACCAATCTTCTGCTGCATATTTTCTGACCCATCTGTTCCTTGGCTTTCCAGGTGTGTTATTCAGCATCGAAGTAACCACGGTCTATTTTGCTGTACGCAACTACTGGCGCGCCTTCTTCGCCGCTACTTGTAGTGCAATCATTTTCCGCTTGGCTGACGTCTGGTTCAATAAGCAAGGTACTTGCACGTAGATGTAGGATAACAGACAGTGAGCCACGAGGGCATCCTTTTTAGCTACTATAGTACCTTTCAACAAAACCTGGTTCCTGACTGATTTTCCATTCGATTCTCGAGAGCTATTTTTTTATGCGATCGTGGGGTAAGCGCAACATGCATCGCTGACCAATGGGCAGCCATTAGTGCATTTGTTACAGAGTGGTGTGCGGTTTCGGAGGACCACTCTTCGTTTACACAAATCGAAGGATCGTCCTCTTAATGCGTCAACAAAAGACGTTGAAGAAAATTTTTTCGAAGAAGTGAGCAAAGCTTACCTTAGATATGCTATCAGTGGCACTTGATATCGGGCTTATCTGCGAATACGGCTTATTGCGCTATGCACCCCTGACACCTTCCTTACGCCACCGTTTCTTCTAGCCGCTTCATCTACCCAGGCATTGTGGCATTCGTCATTTCGTCGTTGACATTCCCGCCTGGATATGGACAATTCATTGTTGGAATGGTACGCAGCCTTTGGCCCTCTTTTTAACGCCTGTCAGATAAACTGTTTGCCAGATGGGTACCAAATCGGCAATCGCGGACTTATTCTCGAATTTCTCATGGTCTGATCCAAATATGGACATTCTGCAAGCTCAGATAGTCCAACGTTGGTCCCCCATGGGTGTACCATTTTTTGTCACATTGGCACTCTTCACTCTGTACTACGTAAGGGATCCGGTTGGTCGAGGCTTGCTTTTGTGACATATTCATGCTTGTTTAGTTCTGTGCTACAGCCTTGGCCAGCACATTGCCTGTGCCGAATGGAATTTTTATTCCCGTTTTCACAATCGGTGAGTGCAGAGATGCCGTGTGAAACCTAAACATTTTATACAAAACGGGATTTTGCAGGTGCTTCATTTGGAAGAATTGTGGGCGAGCTATTGTATTTGTGGTTCCCCAACGATTTCCGAAACAGTGACAGTGTATCAAAAGTCGTACCAGGAAGTTACGCCGTGGTTGGTAAGTCCGAATCCAAGTCCCCATTAAGCAAAACGGTCTTAGTCACCTCTTTTAGGGGCCGCTGCTTTCAGCGGCAGCGTGACGCATACTGTGTCCACGGCAATGATCGTATTTGAGCTAACTGGGCAGATAGTGTACATGATTCCCGTCATGGTAAGTGCGACATCAGAAGGCAGCACGCATCACAAGACTGGTCTAATGAAAGTTCTTTTCAGCTTGCCGTTCTTATAGCAAATGCCATCGCGTCCTACCTTCAGCCTTCGTTTTATGACAGCCTTATCAGAATTAAGAAATTGCCCTATTTGCCCCATATGCTGCCGACTGCTACTTCGTAAGTTCTCATTAGAAGCTTCTCGTATTTGATTGCAGGCCATATTGTGTTTAAGGGTTCACAACACCTTCGTCCACGACTTCATGGTGACTGATGTCAAGTATATTAGTCTTTCGACTACGTACCACGAGTTACAAGATATGCTTATTGATTTGCCGAGACTAAAGATTTTTCCTTTGGTGGACTCGTCAGGTGAGGTGAAGGGATGCGTTCGCGATGGTCTGATCACTCGTATCGCTTACTTGTTAGTAGAAAGTGGCTCAGCTCATCCCGGGTTCAATCCCAGGCGACGGAGGTCATTTTGTAAAAACCTGAGATCCCCTGATCTCACACGCCGAGCAATGCGTGAATTCACTAAATACCACCGAGCCGCTAATACTGGAGAGACTAAAGCCAAAGGAATAGTTAAGAGTTCCTTGCATGACAGCCAGGCCCAACCGATCATGTGGTCATGACTCATAGTCGAAGATCACGCATGACCACAAAAAATTCACTTTCAGCCTCCCTGATTCTTCTTGGTTCAGTACCTCGGAGTCAGCTAGTGGCTGAATTGGAGCGGCAAGTGGGCGAAAAAGCGCGTCGTGAAGAAGCCAAGCGACGGCGCTTCAAATACAGCGAAGGATCTCAGGCTGCCGAAGACGAACTTCTGCAATCCGTTCTGCGCGCTGGAAGAAAAAATACGGAATCAGAGACAGAGCGACCTGCGGAAAGCAGTCAGGAACAGACGGCGAAGCCGGGTCGGTTTAGTGTCGTGCCTGTCGACCCAAGTACTTTGGATAAACTGGATCGGGTAGATAACCATGAAAGGAGACCGCTTGTACTGAGCCTCTATACGGCTCGGACATTTTAGATTCGAAAAGCGTCCGTATCTCGGCTAGCTAACAACAAGTCGAATACCATTCGTCAGTCGAGGTCATCTCAGGGGGCTGAAGATTTGGGCACCAATCTATCACAGCGGCACCTTGGTGACACTTCAGTCCACTCTACTCCGCAGAGGACTGCCCGAAGTATTAGCCAGGCGACATTGGCTTGTAAGACAAATTGCAAAAAAACAGGGAAGAAAATACAGTGCGATATCATTTTTTTAGTGGCAGTCAAGAACTTTGTGAGGAAACTCCGCAAAAGGCATCACAAGGACGAGGTATGCCCGTCCACAGCTTAGAAAAATCTTAATTGCTTCCGTATTTCAGGAATCGTTCGACTGCGATATGGATGGTGAGGAAGTAAGTCAAAGTCTATATTCAGGAGCCGACAGTTTCTCGAGCAATATGGGAGTGCATATATCAGCCATCACTGGATATATCCCCCACCTATATGTAGCCCTAGTATACAGTGGATGGGGAGTATACTGTTCGCAAATAGAACATGTAGAGAGCCACAATCCCCCCCCTTCCCCCTGTATAAGTGCAAGTTTGTGCTTCTCCATGCAATTCAACTTACGGCTACAAACTTGCATCCCTGACTTCCGGTAACTGCCCAACTGCGAATAAGATTTTTACGTTCTTTCAGAGAAAACACTGGGAGGAGGAACGTTTGGAGGAAGCACTAAATTTCGAGCGGATAAATATTGACAATGCGCCCTTCCAATTGGTGGAGCAGACTTCACTGTACAAAGTGCACTCCCTATTTTCATTGTTGGGGCTCAACCGCGCATACGTGACCAGCTTGGGCCGTCTAGTCGGTGTGGTAACCCTCAACGAAGTGAGTAGACTCTTTCCTATCGTGGTCTGTTGTGCAGTCTAGTATGAGTTTTTTGCACCCCTCAGATAGCTTCCGTGGGCTTGGTCAAAATATGGGTGCAGTAATATAGCCCTTAATGCACCTTGTGTTGACTGTGAGAAGGCATGGTATGCTATGACATGTGCCGGCGAGGTGAGGCAGCATGGCAGATGTGGGAAAAAACTTACAGTTACATTCGAGGCGAACTGACGCGTACCGCTTATTGCAGTAGCGTAAGGCAAAAACTAACGCAAGGTCAGCCAGGAAAAATAGCAAAGTAAGCAGTATTCGAGTGGCAGTCCAGTCCGAAGTCTTCATAAATTACCGTCTGCGAGATTCTTTGAAAATCTTTTTTTTACTGGGGCATCGTCGACGGTTTATGTTTCAATGTTGCTTTATTTCAGATCCGTCTCGCTCTGGAAAAATCTCTGGCTTACAAAACTGAAACAATAATAAGCGACCATACCGAACGGCAGACTGGCTCAGAAAAGGTTTTGGATGTGTTGGACAAGGAGGGTTTTATCAAAGTGGCCTTACAACCTATGCCTTCTCGCAAGTCGGCCATAGCCCTTAGTGCAAGCAACATAAGCATATCTGATGCCGATGGAGTCGACGTGCCTGCCCCGTCCATGAAACGGCGTCCAGCATTCTCGTCTCCATTCACTGGACTGCCCCGAAACACAATTGTTCCCGAAATAAAGGTGTATATCGCCGATGAGGATGCACCAGAGGGTGATGACAGAGACGAAAAAGACGATTCTTGCAATAGTACTTCAACACCTACGCAAAAAAGGAAACTTCAAAAGTATTAATGCATACAATATTTTGCTCATGATCTTTTGTATGGACAAGTCTCAAATTGATGCTGGACTTTGTTATTGTACTTCAGCATGTTTATTTTGAAAGTGGAACTACTGTCATTGATCTGTAATTGCCACACCAACCTTACAGTATATCAGTGCACTACAGACTCATCGCTCGACTGTCCTGGGTTCCCACTACTCACACTTTGACAGCCCATCCCACGCACCGTTACTGCGAGCCGTACTGTACGTGGTCGCACCAAGCCTACACTAATGCACCTGGTGCTTCGACCTTTGTCATAGTCAGGCTGTATGCTGACGCAACTGCTCTCGATGAGCAGGAAGCTGCTGAAGCTGCTTAGACTGCTAATGTCGAAAGGTTGCGCACAGTTCCAACAGGTCTGAAAAACGACTGCGAGCATCTGATGAGAAGCAAACTCATTTTTGTTGGCATTATACTTTGTTCATAGGCCAACAAAGAGAAGAAGGCAGCACTCGAGTACAGCCATTGTGTACCTGTCTAGATTTTGGGTGGTGCTCGTGGGTTTGGAAGTGCTCGTCTCGATCCTATGAACAAGCAAGAGCACGTTAGACTTTGTACACAAGGCAAATAAATGTGTAGACACAAGGTCCTGTCGACGGCTTTCTTACGCTGATAATGAAGGCAGCTAAAGGACTGTCCCTTTGCTCATATATAGAGCGCCATAGCTATGTTTCTTTCACTACACCCCGGCGGGACATTAGCCTGTTCCATTGTCACTGCGTTCTAGCCGTTTAACAGTTCGTAACCAAATATGGCCGAGAAGTTCGCTGGAAGATTCAGTTTGGTCTCATCAGACAACTTTGACAAATACTTGGAAAAGTTGGGTATGTGCTTTGTGCGTCTTGAGCTGGTCCCTCATCTCGGGTATGGCGTAGTCATTGGGGCGTTAGGAAGCCGCGATGCTACTGCTGAAGCTTTTTTTATTTGTGGGTGTCAAATTACTGGAATTTGTCCACTAGGAGCGGCTAAAGTTTGCGCGTTTGTGTCACTTGGTCACGATGCGCGAGGCTTCACACGCTGATTTGACCACACCACACTCGTTTTCAGGTGTCGGATTCATGACTAGGAAAATCGCCGCAACGGCCAAGCCTGATGTGGAATTCATTATCAATGGCGATAAGTGGACTTTTAAGACAATCAGCTCTGTGAAAAATTACGAAGTATCCTTCCAACTGAATAACGAGTTTGAGGAGACGACTGGTGACGGGCGCAAAGTGCTGGTAAGGCAGATTCTAGAGCTATACTTTTTGTTTTGCCAAGGGATCCTTCTGGCAAATTATTATCTGTCTCTGAGGGTCTCATAATTCAAGACATGAGCGTGCAGCTCTAGCTAATAAGTGCTATAAGTTGATTCGTGCCGACCCATGCCTTTTACGTTTGTTTTTCATTCCCTGTTCCGCAGTGCACTAGGGTACGAAGTGACCTGTTTCAGACTGATATGCTATCTGAACAAGTCCTGTCTCCGTCTAGCCCTTCTTACGAAAATCAAAGTGAAATTTGTTTTGCAGAGCACTTTCACTTTGGAAAATGGCAATAGACTCGTGCAGCGCCAAAAGGCAACAAAGCCCGGGGAAAAGGATAGCGTCATTGTGCGAGAGTTAAACGGCGATGACCTCGTGGTGGTAAGTAGACAATTTGTCTTAGCTTTATTACAAACATAAAACTATACAAGCTACTGGCTTAACATTTTTTACAGATCATGCAAGTGGAAGATGTCGAGGCGAAACGCATCTACAAACGCTCTGCCTAGATAGCACGCCCGCAACGCCAGCCTAATAGGTACCATTGACTTGGAAAGTGACGTCAGTAGATTGGAGGGGTCGTTCCCGATCCGCCTTAGCAATTAATAGTATCCTCTCATACTTGACGAATAGAACTCCTACTTAATTGGATGGTGCACTTTGATTGCAAACTTCTTCACATGAGCGGCTTGCGTGTGTCGTACAAGGATGGTGCTTGTAATATGATACAGCAAGTGCCTACGACGCAAGCCACCCCAAAAATGTAAAGGAATACTCGATCGATCACCAAGCCCACATAGCTCCAGTCTTGCTGGATCTGTAACAGATAAAGGCACCGTTGTTGTGCATACAGGAGAGCCCCTGATGCTGAACCCTGCTATCTTGAGCGAGCATCTTTTTGATGCCGCCTCGGCTTATTTGAGGAAGCTCCCCTGAGACTTGACCCAAATCAACGTTGGATTGCAAGAAAACAATGTCGGGCGTAACTGCTCTGCCCGATAGTACATCTCATGCTCAGGTCTGAATGCACAATCTTACCTCTTTCTCCTGCGCATCTCGGCAGACCTTGTGCGCAATCAAACCAACGCAGCTAGCCGCGTATCGAACAGCACTGGTCTTATCTCCAGCCTCAACACCAGGACGGCTCGCTTCACGGATTTCCAAAAGAGGAAATAAAGATTGCCTTCGTTCCCACACTTCGTGCACCAATCGTGCCTCCAGGAATTCACTAGATTTCGACTTGGATACGATTTCATTTGCGTCTTCAGACTCGTCTTGCATTTCGTCATCAGTCAATCCCACATCGGATTCATGAGTCCAAACGGACAACAGTGGGTCCGTGTTGACGCGTCGATGCTGTACAGGAGTAACGTGCTCATTGACCGGTAATCTGAAACTCCAAGAGCTTCTTTGTTACCATAAGAGTTCCAAATTTGCTCCGCCTTACTCATCACTTTCGTTGACAATAATTGTGGGTACCGGTGGTGGCTGCACGGTAGTCGCGTCTTTACGGGTCATAGATATGTGGTTATTGGTTATGACCAATCCAGTGCCGTATTTCGTCCCCATCACATCTTTTATGAGGCCAAAACTTGAACTTAATTTTGGCTTCTTCATGGACTTGACATCATTAAAATTGACGTCCGTGGTTAACACAGATTTCAGCGGCTTGATACCAAGCAGTCTGGGCAGTCGCCGCAAGAACCATCGTCTGATCCAAGGTGGCATGGTGTGTGTTGTGGGAGCCCTGTAGTGGATGCTCAGTGTCATCACAGTAATGGCCACGCTAAGGGTCACCAATATCATTGTGAATACTAGATATCGAGCTATCAAAGGCATCACCAGGCTAGTGCTGGGGATGAGCTCGATAAGCAAAAGCAAAAATACATTCAAGGAAATCAGAATCGATATGCACATGACGATCTTCTCACCACTGTTGGCTGGTAGGTAGAATACGAACATAGTCAAGAAGCTGATTCCTGGAATAAAAACGATAGAAGGCCAGCCTCCCCCCACCACCCTGCAAGCCTCATTGGCTTACCGATGCACGGAATAATAAGATTGACGGTGTAAAAGAGAGGCTTTCTGCGCAGGGAGATGTAATAGGTGATGTCAACGAAAGGGGCCTTGCAGCACGGGTAGAAGAGGAAATGTCTTTCTCCCGGCACAGCCATTATGTCCCACTCGACACTTTGATAGTACACGGACAAATCGATAGCTCTCTCGACCAACCACACTTTTTGATCACGCTCGTCCTTGAGTTCTTTAACTTCCGAAATGTCGTTGTAATGGATCAAATCCACCTGAAGCATGTAGCTTCTCTGAAGGAAGATGTTGATGGAGCTTTTGTACCGCACCAAAAACCTCGGCTGCGGATTCGTCTTTGGATCTACTGCCAAAGGAGCCTATACAATGAGTAGGATAAGAGGAGGCAAGACTACAGTAGGACACGTCCACGAGTCGCCTTATTGGAGCGCAGTGCGACTGAGGACTTGCCAAATGATCCAGCTGCAGAGACGGACCAAGGCATGGCCAACCAATTCTTACCATAAACCCGTCGTATGTCCAACTTCCAATCTTCATCTTGCACCTAAAACCGCTTTTTGTAGCGGTTACAACCTGGCAAAGTTCATGCTCTTGCCTTTGCTCATCCAACGGAAACCACATGACATTCATTTCGCACACTGATCGAAAAACTGCAGGAGGTTCCCAAACGACCAGTCCATCATATCTGACCATAGCCTTGGTCATTATTTTCACTTCGTAGTTTCCATCCGCTCTGAAACCAATCTCCTTTAGAGATCACGGTCAAGTGACTATAATGTGCAAAGTTGGTGCCCTGAGGCAAGGTCAAGCCAACTGAGCAGGGGGCAACTCCATGCAGAGAACCCATCACATGTGTGCTATCGCTTCAAAGCCCACTCGTTTTTCATTATGTCATCTGGAAATCGATCCCCTACATGGAACTGACTGTTGGTAGCGCCACCCATCAGGGTGATGTTTCAGCCCTGGACCAGGTCGGACGACTTGGTTGACTGACCTGGGTTCTTAGCGTGGTGCAAAAGCTCCACCGGACACTCCCGGCGATACGGGCCCAGACATATTATACTCACGTGTTGTACAAAACCAAATCCGGCCTCCAGAGCAAGCTAGCTGGCACGTAAATGGTTTCTATCCCGCCATAGTCTTTCGGGGACCATACCATCTTATGGTCGTACCATTCCTAGGCACACAAAAACATGTGCGTGAAGTGTGCACAGCGATAACAGACAGCCTCTTACTTGATGCAGCCAAACGTTCTGAAGACCAGTGCAAGCCTTGGATTCTTTCAGACTGGTGCAGACTCTGCTCATTTACCAAGCAAACTGCAGTTTTTGGTTTTTTTAGACTTTTTTGATTCGAGAGGATCTCGTTCTACCTAGCCGGTCAAACTTTGCCATGGGGAGGACTGACCACACCCCGAGTTGCTGCTCCAGTTCTAGCAAGCTGACATCAAACCACGAACAATCAGGCATGTTGAAAGCGACAGTCAGATCGTTTGTGGTCCTGCCTATCCTCGTTGGTAACCGGGCTTGCCTGACATTACGTTCACCCAGTACTCGGCCTTTTTTTAATGCACTCCGCCCACTTGTGCGCAGCCTTTTTGCCTACATATAGCTTACCATGTCGCGCCTTACATGATACCATGCCTCACACACCAGGCCTCCTACACGAGGCATTCCCAACCAGGCCTACACTCTCCTAGGCTCCATACCATTGCATCCTGCCGATAATCGAGCGTCTGACCTGGCTAATCGTGAGACTGACTGCGTTTTCACCGTCAGCTCAGGCCACCTCGACGGTGCTGGATTAGTCGCCCTCCACCCGTCAGAGATGGCTTATACAAATCAACTCCCTGTCGCTGCGCGTATTGAGCTCGGCCAAGCTCAGCCGCGCACTTCTGGTCACTGGCACCCGACACTAGGTCCTACTGTGGTACTCAGTTTCCCCGCGGGGCTTCCAGTCCGTTGTTGCCAGTCGCCCATAGTCATGCTACCAGCGAGGCCCTAAGAGACCAATTCGCTTGGGCAGGTTTCCTTCAACGCCTCCCCCCGGAGCACCACCGCTTCCGCTCCTGTGCCTGCATCAGCGTCCATGACACTGGGCGAGAAGGGAGGGCACTTCACGACTGGTAATCGAGGGCTAGTACTTGTTCGGCATCAATTGGCTGGTTAGTCGCCTCGAGCCAGCGGCGGGCTCATTAAATTGCCGTTGAACACCAACTGACTGCCTCTTCATGTGAGCTGCACTAACAATAAGCTGCCATGCTGACCATCAGCGGGAATAGAGCAGCGGCCTCCCAGTCAGGGTTGCTGGGCCAACGCCTAACCAACTGAGCCACTGCACTGCCCGTCGCACTACCCATAACAGACAACACACTACACGTCACAGTAAGGCGCCCACCTATCGCCTCTTGGCTCATGATCATTTCAACAGTGAGTGAAGGAATCCAAGGCCTACCGTCGTCATAATCTGATCCTTTTCGTGCTGAAATGGGTTTCAAATATCACATCACGCATTTGCAACAGGGTGAATGACCCTACATTGGAGAAGGCAACGCTGGGAACGGATGCTCTCGAAAAGCCTCCAGGCAGGCCTCCTAGTCGCAAAGACTGAGACATCAACCCGACGGGTTTCTGCCTCTCCTCTGTAACACGCGCCCACCACCTACGTCCTGCCTGGGCGCCTGACGCCCAGGCTGGCACTCAACCTTCCCACCGGCCAAACGCAGTGAACTGAACACATCTGGGTCCTAGTTCACTCCGACACCAGGGCACGTCATCCCAATGCCCCTACATACCACATCCAACAGCTGCGACAACTTCAGGTTCAGTCGAACCTGCAATGTCTGGCTGTGATTCCTGACTGGTCGCACCAATCGATTGTAGTGGGTCAGCAGATCATCGAATAAAAGCCGAGCACTGTCGTGACTCCGCACAGGACCTGCAAGACGCCATTGCAACCCCCTCCCGTCAAACCCACCTACTTTTATTTCTTACCCCACGAAATCACAACGCACACACAAATAAGCAGAAGTCGCATCATTTTTCAGGCTGATAAGAGAAGCTAGCCAAGCCGTACCGACCGCCCTCTAACCTGCGCATGGCAGTACGAGTCTAAAAGGCGTCGAGTGGCCTGGCATGATTTAGGGCCTTATTAAATCAGGGCACCTCCTATCTCACTCGGCTTGATTACAGGCCTCATCAGGCCCGCTCCATCCCGCAATCAGCACGTAAGTAATGTCCCTTCAGGGAACTCGACTCATCGCCTTTTATCGTCTTCCGCACAGAAAAATGAAGCTAGGAAAAAAGACGCATGGGCGTAGCTCGAATGATTTCTGGCGCAATTAATTTCAATGAAAATTATAAGAAAACCAATTGAACACAATCATGAACAAAATTCCCACTTTCACGGAGTGAACAAAAAAGTTGAAAAACAAATAACAAGGAACCAGGAGAAAACAATATTACGAATAAAGAAGACCGGAATCAAAACTAGAAATTAAAATGGATGAAAAAATAGAGAATAACTCGTTGAATACAGTACGTAGTACTCGCCCTTTGAGTTCACAAACGGTGCATTCGATAATCAGCGATTAGCGGGCGTCTTGTTGTACGGAATATAACGCTTCTTTATTGGTAAATAACGTTCTCGTCGAATTGCGGTCGGCAAAGCGGCCGATCGCAACTTTCGAACGCAACATTCGCACCTAGGCTAAAACAGAAAGTGGTGTCATTATCATCAAAACAGCAAAATCTCTGAACATTTGTGCATTTCACCAAGGTCTCCATCAAACTGTCTGGTCTCAATACAGCCCACGGTCAGTTCAGAAGTTGTCAGCGGTCTGCAGTAGTTCTCCGATCCGATCTGGCTGATCCGCTCCACAAAATAAAAGATTGATGGGGATGGCGTATTTGGCACTGCGTCCTCACCAACATGCTCTGTTTCCTCGCTGTCACTCTTTATCAGACCACTCCAGAGGACACAGGAGAGCTGCCTAGCGCCTCAAGCGGGATTAAGTGCTGATTTGAGATAAACTACGGGACTTTCTTATTACAATATGGCACATCTCATAATTTTCCAGAAGATAACGCGCAAAAAATTTTAGTTACCAATCAGGCCGATCCAGCAGTCAGATTAAATCGGCTCGGCCAGATCGGTCGATGCTAGCCCCCTCCATATTACCCCTCTGGAGACTCACGGAAATGCATGTTTACCCCCAAGATGATGGCTTCAGAAAAAAGAGTAAATCATTAGAATGTCAAGTTATAGCGTTTTTAAAAATGGCTATAAATGTTTAAATTATAAGTGGGAACTTTGCAGGTATGTTAATTATCCCTCATTTCCTTAGCGTTCGAAGCTTACCCACTCCACTAGCCTTTCGACACAGCCTCAGAACCTTACCGGAGTCTCAAAACAGCCTTTGGGCGAAGTGAATTCACTGTCACGAATGTAACGCAGTAACACCCCGCCATGATTTTCCAATCGTACGCGAGCCCAAAGAGAATTTTCTGAATCGATCAGAAAGAACTAAACAAATGATTGTTAAAATCCCTGAAATTTCACGCTAATAGTTTTACCTGCTCCAACGTTTCACGCAAAACGAATGTTTCGTATTTGAGCAAAAGAAAATATTCGAATCGGCTGCGAAGAAACCTGAGAAAACGCAAATACGCGTAATCATGCAGATGACGTAGTACATTCAGCTTACTCGCCACGAAACTCTTTCCAATTATCGCCGTGCACGGTAGCGATGATACTATCCCGATAGCAATTGTCATCATCTTCGTTAGTTTCGTTCGCCAAATACCTAAATCGAATTCAGAGCAAACATGCAGATTAGTCAGCTCACATTCATAGTTGTCTCCAAGGAAATCCAGTAAATTCAAAACTTGGATATAAGACGCCAATCCAAGCTAAGGGGATAAAATTAAATAATATTGCTCACAAGAACTTGAAGAAAGCATCTTCTGTGAACTCGGATTGCTTCGAACGAATGAAATAAACGCAAACGACCGCCAGAAGATATTTGTCAGACAAGCGATTGCAATAGTCGAAACGCAAGAATTTACTGATGACCATATTTGTCGCTAAAAAAATTACGTAGGTGGTTCTGCAGAGACCTTTAATCAATAAGAATCAAATTATACTTACACAAGAAGAACAGATAGTTCTTAACCACCTCGGGCGGAATCAGTAACGGCTGATTCACTGGTTTTGCTCTGTGATCCACAATACAGCAATAAAAGATCGGTGAACTTTGAAACGGAGGTGTTTTGGGTGATGAGTCGTTAGATTGCACCGCAATTTCATTCAAAGGAGCAGCGACAAAAAACTCTTCAACCTTGTTGTTGCCAGAGTTATCTGCCGAAACATTGGCCGCATCAGAACCATCAAAACTTGCTAAAATCTTTGCAGTGCAGTCGCGAAGAGGAAACAACTGATTACAATTCTTCGTATCCACTGACGAATTCTCTGAATTGTTCGATTCTTCTGGATCGACTTCCTGTTCGTTTTCATCCAAGGTCTCGTTAACGACTTCGGTTTCGTCAGCATTTTTAATAGACTCATTCAAGCTTGCCGATATACTCTCACTGCGGTCGCTAAATAAATCACCGAGCGGATCAGCATTCTTTGCGGAAATTGATTCATTCTCCGATTGTTCGGCTTCGTTGTCGTGTTCGTTCAATGTTTGATTGGCAATTTTACTTTCATTTTGCGAAAGCAGCGTATTCGGAGTTTCATCTAAGCTCTCGTTGAAAAGGCTATCGCTGAAAAAACTTTCTCTTTCCGCTCGTTCCACCGCATCGCTGCCAAAATAACTGTCGTCGTCCATATCCTCGACACTTTCATCCGAATCGTATTGAGACGGGTTACGAACACCGTAATCATTTTCACAAGCTTTCGCTAATTTCATAAATTTTGCAGGAGGCATATCGACCCAATTGGCTCCAAATCTCATCAAAATTTTTAGCGCTTTTTGCCGCAATTCAGATCGACGTCGCGACTTCTCAATCACACTTCTCGCCCATGCCTTCAAATCTTCAGATACATTCTGGGATTTATCGGAATCAGTCGGCACAGAGTTTTCTTTCTCCATGATGCTGCAAGTAGAATGCACCAAGATTACTTCAAATCGATGATCAAACCGAAAAAAGGCAGCCCGCCAAGGCGGGAACTACAGTAGAATGCTGGTTTTTAAGCGGAGATACTCACCACGAATTCGCTGTACCTGAGCATCAAAGGCGGGAACTCTAAATTTGACCAAATCTTGACTCCTGACCAAATATCCATTTTAAAATGACTGGAAATCGAGTCAAACAACTTACGTACAATCATCAACAACTTTATTTTCCAAAATTTATCCACTTTTACCAAACCTGATCGTCTCCCTCACTCCACATCACTCGCCTGGCTGCCCTCACCCTCACTTATTTGCCCCCTTCCATTGCCCTGCATGGCAGCCAGCTCTTCGACCAGTTCATACTCGTGTAACATTTTCATATGCCTCCACTTGACATGCCGTTGCAAAGCTGATCGACCAGCAAACTGTGCCGAGCACGTTTTTTGTGGACACCTGAACGGTTGCATGCCTCGATGGCAATTCATATGCGCTTCCAAATTAGCTTGGCTCATGAATCTTCGCGTGCACTTGCCCACACTACAAGCGTACTTCGGGATTCGAGTTGGAGGCGTTTTTGACTCGTCTTCATTCTTCTCGTGTAAATTTCGATTGTGCAACCGCAAATTCCTTTGTTTGGCGAACGTCTTGCCACATTGAGTACATTCAAATCTGAGTGGTGTCATGGGATTCTCGTCACCCAATACTGCCACGATCACATCGTCCATCTGTTGCAACTGCCTTCCATCCGGTAATGAACTGAAGTGAGCAGTCTGAAAAGAATAAACCAATACAGTGCAACGTGCCCGTGCCTTTGCAAACTTAAAGTCCACGCCCCCCTCAACCCACAGACTGATTATAACTCCACTATAGATTATATTGCCAGTCAAAATAGGACAGCGCAAAGATATGGTCCCTCCCACTCGTCGACAGGTCACAGAGTCCTGACTATTTTGGCAGATACACTATACTATAAGGAGCGGGTTCGATTCCCGCTCAGGTCATAAGTTTATTGTCTTTATTCTCCAACTTTTTGAAAAGGCCCAACAAATTTCTTAAGATGGCCAAAACCATTTACTACTAAATTCAAACCGAATTGGCAGACTTACTGAATCCTGTACTTCTCGACGTGGAAAAAAAAAAGTGAAAGCCGGGATTTCAAGCGAGGATTTACAGCATGACACCCTGACATCCATTTTTGCAGCACCCTATGGTACTTGATGTATGCACATACTGTACAGTTGCCTCTAGCGCATGTGACACGATTTCCAAATCTGCCAAATGCATCTGTAGTCCAAATCCCGACCAGGACTGACTGACTCCTAGTCCCAATCATGGACGAAATCTAGCCAGAAGTCGGTATCTCAAAGTCTATTCTATGCGGCGGCCGCGGTGGTGCAGTGGTTGGGCATTCGTCTACCTCTTTCTGCTTGCCCCGTCACCCCAGTTCCCCCCACAGATCGATCATACCCTCCACTATAGATTATAACAGCCAAAATAGGAATCCTAGAGTGCCTCTAGCCAGCCAACAGTCATGTTATGATAAGCGAGGCCGTGAGGCGACCAGCTTCCCTGTGTGTGTCTCCACTAGGAGCACCTCCACACGAGGGCCCTGTACCAGCACCAGCATCCCAGGATGATACTGGGCGAAAAGGGAGGGACCTTCCCGACTGGTGTTTCGAGGACCAGTTTCCTGATTCTCCACTCGTTTAGTGTCCGCCACTCGACGGTACCCGGTGAGTCGCCCAGAGCCAGGTGTGCAAGGCCAGCGACGGACCTATTTAACTGCCATCCTCAGCCAAAAAAGAACTGGGCCTCCCAGTCAGGGTTGCTGGCCCAATCAATGCGGGACCAACATCTTAACTGAGCCACCGCGGCTCATGCTTTGGACCGAATGGCTGAGCTCGTCCCGAGTTCAATCTCCGGTGATGGAGGTCGGTTTGCGAGCCATAAACCCTCGCTGACCTTGCACGCCAGGCCGTGGGTGACTCACTTGGTACCGTCGAGGTGCTCCGAATGGAGAGACGCCGAACGAGGAGACAACCTCGGCTGTCAAACATCGACGACAGGGTTCACAGCTCGCCGCCATCGTCCGAGGAAGTCGGTGTCCTGTCCAGGATGCCCACGTGCTCCTGGTGGAGACACAGGGAGGGAGCCATGAGAGATGGTCACCTCACAGCCTTGCTACCCAGGTTGGAAGTACCTTGAGGGGACCCACGAAAGTCTATTCTTTGAGTTCAGAGCTGCCAACTGGACCCACCTGTCCCCATCCCCCACCCAAATCCTTACCTTGACATGCTTGGCCATCTTCCACGGGGGGACTTTCTCCGTGCAATTTTCTTTTGGGCATGTGATCGCTTTTTCGTGCAATCTTTGATGTTTCTTCAACGTATACGGTTTTGCGAATTTCTTCCCGCATTCTTCGCATTTGTGCTCGATCGGATGAGCATCGGCTTTATGTTTTCTCAATGCCGACCAAGTATCGGCTCGAAATTGGCAATCTGGGCAAGGATAAGTATTATGCCGTTTCATATGACGCGTTAATCGCGATGGAAAAGCGAATTTCGCCGAACACATTTCACACGAATATTTTTGCCTAACTTTTTCATTATGGATCAATAATCGATGATCGTTCAGCTGCTTTCGTTTTCGAAATACTTTATCGCATCCATCCACATCGCATTCATAATGTAATTCCACCTTTTTCTCCTTTTCATGAATATTTATCGTATGCCGCCGTAAATTAGCCAATTTCGTAAATGTTTCTAAACAATTTGGTACTGAACAGAAATATTTCGGTGCCAACAACGGTTGTTTCGATCGACCCATTTTTAATTGCTTTTCTTTTCTTTCGCTTTCTCTTCTTTTTCAATATCGATCATAAATCCTTCGCAACAGGCCGCCTTGTGACGAAATTTCCTACAGCACTCTAATAATTGATCATAAATCGCTCGACACTTCTCCTCGTTATAGCTATTCCGTTGCAAACACGTTTGGTAATCACACGCGTGCTTCAGACACGGATCGTTACGAGAAGACATACGGGTGCAATCGATCCGGAAATGACCCTAAAACCTGAACCAATCCGAGCACGTAGAAAACAACATCCAGTCTTTCAGATAGCATCTAGATCAAACTCAAATTTAAGCAAAAAAAGACCATTTCTTGAAGTTATTTACAGGCCCAAAACGAGTCGAACACGTGACCTAATTAACATTGAACAAGCATTAAATTCATTTTCGAAGGTCATTCTCGAATTTTGTCGATCTACTATCTACCAACGGTCATTCTCTTCGTATCGATCACGAGTGCTTCTCTTACCCAAACGATGGCGTAGATTTCGTCCAGATGAAGCCCGATCATTGGGCACAGTGATCTTCATCCTAGCATCATCCAAGACTCCACGTAAATCTCGTTCATCTCTTTGCGAAACGCGCCAATCGCCGTCGATTCCACTTGCTTCATTACGATTAGATTTAATTCGGCGTAATTGGCGTCGCTTTTCTTCTTTTTTATTTTCTTCTTCATCCGCTCGCATTCGCATTTTTGGTTTCTTTTTGCTTCGTCCTTCTTCTTCCTCCATTGCTTCGTCATCCGATGAAAAATATGTCAATTTAATTTCGCCCGTTTCCGTATCTTCCTCTTCCACCAATTCGCCCGGTTCCAATTCGCTACTTCGACGAACATCGTCACGAAGCAGATTCCAACGAGCCCGATCGCTGATTGTTTTCCGTAGATCCGATGTCTCACCCATCGGCCTGTCATCATGTTCATTTCGACGTCGTTTTCTCGAAAAACGTTCCATATACGAACGACTTATCAAACCAGTTTGACCACCGAAGTTTGGATTCCCGTATTCTTGATAATATCGACTCTTCCTCTGGGCACCACGAGTCTTCACATCGTCCACTGTGGCGAAACGCATCAAGATCAATTGAGATGATTGACTGACTTTTCCAATTCTCCACCGACCGGGTGGCACCGTTAATTGACTCACGTCCACGTCCAATGGTTCTTCGTCTTCCAAAATTCGATCCACTTGCTCGTCTCCTTTCGATTCGCTGATATCGTCGGGCGAGACTCGTCCTTCCGGTTCAGAAGTTGACTGCCGTTTTAAAGGAGACTCGAATGCCTCGGCATCCGAGTCATCGCTATCTCGAGTTTTCTCGCTTCGTCGTGCTTTCGATGGCCAAATACGACGCAACGGACTGGACATACCGAGCAAACCACGGGCAGCTGCTGTTCGTTCAGTCCATACCAAATTGCAGGACGTATCATCGATCCATTCCAGAAAGGATGGGATGTACGGACCGAAGAAATCGAAGATCTTATCAGTTGACATATTGTCGACGCCGCGCAAATAAACAGTATTCAAACGATACTTTGCCTTGTGTCGTGCGTTTTCGGCATCGATTTCATAAAATTCGTATAATTTCTTCAGAAGTTCTGGTGTGGGCTCGTCAATTATTGATACGGCTGATGATGATGATTCTGGAGCAGCAGGATCTGAAAGAGAAACCCGCATCAGAAAAAGGGGACTTCCAGTTACATATCATGCAATTCAGAATGCCAAATACAAAAAATGGTTTACCTAATCCAAATCGTTTGGCTCGTTCAGCTCGACGAGCCTTTTGTTCGTCGCTGTTTAAAAAGCTTTCGAATTCGTCCTGTTGCTTTAGTCTCGGATTTGTATAACGTTTGATATTCGGTGGTGCTCCAAGCTTTTCCGCGTCAAAGACCATTTCAATTTTTGTTTTTCGTCGAATCTCGCCACCGGAAGTGTCCAAATGTGTTTCATCCACTGCAAACGTATCCACATCTTCGACCGGGGCAAATCCTTGATCAGCTTGTTCATTGGATTCATTTCTTTTCGGCGATCCCGTATCCGATAGCATTTCTTCATCGTCCTCGCTGTAATCCAAGGAAATTTCCTTGGTCAACGAATCTTCAACATCATCTTGGTTGCCATTATTCGACGTAGGAGCCGTTTCAAAACTGACCAACAGACTTTTTCCCGATTCCATCCTTTTTACAGCATTGATCGATCAAAAATTTACCAAAGGTAAACTGTTACAAAGAAAAAAAGAGGATTATCTCGCGAAAACCGATTTTGGGAGGAGCGAAAATTTGAAGTGGGTAAAATAAAGGTTCAGACACAATTGTCAAGTGTTATCGTTATTCCTCACTCGCTGTCTCTCATGTTATAAACATTTTTGGGCAGTATTCGCGCAACAATAAAATTAATCTGACAAAAAAATTTAAATTTATGTTTTTAAACCCTTTCAAACACAACAAAAAGTTTTTTTTATAGATATTTTTAAAAAATAAAAAGGTGTTAAATACTTCTGTTGGCGCCGATATATCTATATCTAGATGGATTTTAGTTTCGGAATTTGGAATTTGGCTATTGGTGAAGGACGAAACGATATTCAGGACTGACAAATGGAATCGATATTTTTTGAAAAGGTGAGTTTATTGTTCCGAGCATATTTTCCAGGCGGGGGAATTATCGGGATGTGAGGCAGTCGGGAACTAGAATCTTCGGAAAGACGCTCGCAAATCAGGCCTGCAGTCAGTACTGTACATAGTGTCATCCTTCCTTTGCTGACGATAAGCTTGTATGTGCTGTACACACGTACTGTAAGTACCCGACTCGTACGTTTCCGGAAGCATCTCGTATGTGCTACTTGTTGATCCAACCATCGGTCCTACGTTGACGACTTGGCAAGTAGGTTGTGTTCTGACGATGAAAGAGGATTTCGTTCTGTGGATTCAGTTTTTCCCTTCTGTAGGCTTCTTGAAATTTTTTATTGCGACGAAACAGATGAGGGCCTAGCGTTAGGGCGACTCCTCTTTTTTCTGAGCATTTATTTAGTCATGCATCGTACTTCGTAGGTTCAAAATTCCATTTTTTAGCAAGAAGGCGCTCTTTGCGCTCAACATGCCTTGAATGCCTTACTACAAGGAGCGTATTTCACGGCTGTTGATCTGGCTTCGATTGCAAGAACATTGGATGCTGAAGAACGAGAAGTGATGGGCCAAGGTGGCGTTGATAATCCAGAGTATTTACGAGCTTTCCAAGTAAGCTGCTATTATTTTCAAATTGTGGGTTTTTAGTGCCCTGTAGAATCAGGCTCATGTATCCAACATACAGTATGTTGACAGTCCTTATCACTTCCTTTTTTCCAGCACGACTCGTATAATATGGACGACACCGGTTTCTTTTCTGTCCAAGTGATCAGTGCGGCTTTGCGAGTGTGGAATTTGCATTTGATCCCTTACACTGCGAACGAGTCTCAAGCTGCGATGGCCCGAGCCGATCCAACGCAAGTCATATTTTATTTGCTGTTTTTTGTCTGAAATATTTGATTTTTAGATGCCAGAATGCGTATATATGCAATTTCCGTGAACACTGGTTTACCATACGAAAGTTCGCTTCACAGCAATGGTTTAATTTAAATTCGGTTTTGAATGGACCTGAATTAATTAGTCCGACTTATTTGCACTTATTTTTATCTCAACTGCAAAACGATGGTACGTCTTTTTTTAACCTGCCGTTTCTAAATTAACCTTTCGTTTAATATAGGTTACAGTATTTTCATCGTTGACGGATCTTTGCCGCAGTGCCAAGCCGATGTGGACTTGTTGCTTCGACCGCCCATTCCGAATGCTGCTGCTTCATCTAGCGGCTTACAGCAGGAGGAAGATCCGGAATTGGCTGCCGCCTTAGCTTTAAGTCTTGGTCAATCAGTTCCACCTGGCGGTGCGGGTCGACGTCCGAGCACACCCGATGCTCAACTCAAAGCCGCTTTAGCCGCGAGTGCCCGCGAACTGGACGACGATGATCAAAGTTTGAAGGAAGCACTGGCGAGAAGCATAGCCGACCGCGATGAGCAGGATTTGAAAGCTGCCTTGCTATTGAGTATGCAAAGTAAGTTGACTGCAATTTTCTTTTCTTTTTCTGCACTTTTATTAGTTTTGTATTTTCGATTTCAGACGGAGATGATTCGCAGCCTTCGACAAGTGGGACGCAGAAGGCAGTCAGCACCAACAATCTGACCAATCAGCAAGCTTCGTCTGAGTCATCAGCTGCTCCGAATCCTGAAGATATACGTGCCAAACGAGCTGCTTTTCTGGACCGGCTACAAAGCGCTAAGCCAACAGATGCAAAGGAAACGGAAGAGAAGAAATGATTTTTTGAGTAGGTATTAGAATGGATTGTTGCTTGTGCATTTACCTAGTTCTGTGCTTTCGATTCAAACGGTTTTAGCTTATATTTATCCAAGTAAATACTTTGATTCTTTTGCAGATTTTGATGAGCAGCCTGGGTTTTATCCTTGCAATATCGATCGGAAAGTTTGAATTTAGGGTTGTTAGATTTTTGTATTTAGGTGTTTGAAAATGTGGTTCGAGGCGAGGAAGCAAGAACGAAAGATTAGATCGGCTATGGTCGATCATAAAAGACGACAAGAGCGTCGACGTAATTTTTATGAACGAATTGTATGTGCTTGGAGTTGGACTGGAATATTTGGAGAGTATGGATGAATGCGTTGCTCCATTTTAGCGTAAGGATCCGACTGAATTTATGCAAGTTCATGGACGTCAGTGCAAGATATACGTGGATCCATCGATCGCTCAGGCGGCTGAAAGTGCAGCCATATTGTAAATTATCGATTTTGTTGACTTGTTGGATTGTATTAGGTGGTTTTTCTTGTGTAGGCGTTCATGGCAAGGTGACCCGCAGGTATTGATCGATCGGTTCGATGCTCGATCACATCTGGATACGATTGTAGAATATAAATCGGAGGATGGTGCAAGGTAAGGTTCGATCCTCGCCAAGGGTTTCATTCCAGTTTTTCATTGTGTCTTTGGTAATTCTGAGCCCCTTTTAATTCATAATTTTTTGTGCCTGTAATGCGGGGTTTTTTAGCGAAGCGACAGCAGCAAGTTCGACAGAGCGACGTCAGGAAAGAAGGGCCAATTATGAGCGTTATCGTATTTTAGTGCTTAACGATTTTGAGAAAGGTAAATTCCTTCACTTTTGAAGGTGAATTATCGAATCTTGTTTTGTAGTCACGGAAGACAAGTATTTGAAACAGATCCATATTAACGAGTATTTCGGAGGGTTGCCTCCTCAGCACGATGATAAAAAGAAGTGAGTCATTTTTTAATGAATTGTATGAGGTTCGCTGGGAGTCACTCAACTCATGAGGATGAGTGTGCTGTAGGTTTTAAGACATTGACAGAGGAGCCTTGCAGGCAACCCTGCACATGGGTTGGACGCAGAGGCTGGCCGTGTGTAACAAGCGTAGAAAGGCGGTTGGAATTAACTAACCTAAGTCCATAAACAAAGAAGGGCCAACTCAGGGCTCAAGGCTGGAAAGGGACTGAAACATCAAACGTATGGGTGCGATGCTTTCCTGCTGGGGTTCGGAAATATTGACCCGCGGGTGTCGCACGAGTCGCTGCACGATGGCATCGTGTGCGGTACTGCAGAGAGAGTCTGCGTTCTTATGGTTCTGTGTGCAGTGCCCAAGCGGATCGTCACCCGTCAAGGGGATGTATCAGCCTCACAATCAGACTGGGAAGACTGCTGGAGTTCTGGCCTGTGCAGATATTTCGTCCAGTATTTTGAACCCGGACATATCCCTCAACGATTCGTGGTCGATTCACCTAACACACCAGGGTCGAGACCTGCATTTGGTGTAGGGTGTAATAGGCCCGCCCACCAAGTCTGCAGAGCAGGTCTACATAGGTCCTGGCGGCCGCGGTGGTGCAGTTGTTCGGCATTTGTCTTCCCATCTTGCTTGCTACTGGTCGCGGGTTCGATCCCTGGTGATGGAGGTCTGTTTGCGAGCATCGCTAGCCTTGCTTGCAGGGCCGTGGGTGGCTCACTCGGTACCGTCGAGGTGAGGTAGTCCAAGTGGAGAGACGGAAGCCAAACAAGGAGACAGTCTCGACTGCCAAACACCAGGGAGGGTCACAGCCCGCCTGCCATCGTTCGAGGAAGTCGGAGTCCTGTCCAGGATGCCCTCACGTGGCGGTGCTCCTAGTGGAGATGCTGCTATTACAGCTGGTCACCTCACGGCCTCGCTTAGCAAAAAGGGTTGGAAGTCCCTTGGAAACGCGTGGTGGCCCAACCCACAAAAAATTTAAAAAGGTCCGGGCCTATTTCTTGAAACATCGAAGGGTTGTGTGCTAGGCTCCCCTGCTAATGTGTTAACAGACAATTGACCACGGTTAGACTCAATTTTACGCTTGTCCTACATCGATTCAAATCTTATAAATGATTCGGATTCTCGTTTGAAACACCTCCTTGCCAGCATCGACCCATCCGACCCTGGGCCTGGATCCCGATCCCGATCCGATCCGACCGATGCTATTCATAGAATACAAGATTGGTGTGGATGACGTCTTTGGCACTCAGGCCTCACCAACCTGCCCTGTTTCTTCGCTGTAACTCTTTTCTATCAGACCCCTCCAAAGACAGGCAAGAGCTAACAGCGCCTGAAGTGGGATTAAATGCTGATTTGAGAGGAAAAAATTGGACTTTCTGATCATAGTATGCAGCTCTTTATCGTTTTCTAGCTGATGAAGCGAGAAAAATTTTAGTTGCCGATCCGGCCGATCCAGTAGTTGGATCGGATCTGGAACCGACCCACCCCCTGGACCGGCGGATCGCTTTGACCGGATCGGTGGATCGGTCGATGCTGGCCTCCTCGTCGTTATAGGACTCTCATCCTTAGGCAGTGGTGATTGAACTGTGACTGCTTCCATTTTCTGCTTTTAGAAAACCCCAGGAGCAAAAGGCTGCAATCGCCTACACGTACGAAGATAGTACCGGTCCTACGGCGTCTCATTCCAAGGACACGAAAGAAGACGAGGTCGAGGATGACATTGACGAAGAAGAGTTAGCTGAAGAATTATTACAGGCGACAGGTGAGTATTGTGATTTTTTAAGTTGAATGATTCTTTAAATGATTAATTTCTGATGGTTTAGAACGTCGCATCGATGTCACAACTTTGTCAAAAGACCAGTGGAAGGAACTGAATATACTATCTGCCAATTACTCGATCGCGCCTGGAGATTTTACCAAGTATGGGGTTTGGTTTGAGGGCATTCTCTTCTCGTAGATTAGATTGTGCGTTGGTGGTGTGCTGTTGAGGATGGGCAATATTTGGGAACATGTGAGGCAAGGCTTGATTTCCAGTCGGCTGGCAATCAAGCCTTGCCTCACGCGTAGGGATTTACGATGGAGGACTGCCTGCACCCCTCAGGGCTCGATAAAATCAGGGCCTGGAGGCTGTCACAGACGGTGCCTACTGTGGGTTGACGCCACCATATCGGGGTTGAGACAGACACTTCCTCTTGTCCTGAATCAGTCCAGTATGTGGCAGGGTTTTTCCAGCCCGCGGGAAAGAGACCCAAAAGTTGATCTTTAAAGAGCTACTATAGGATGGGGAAATGTGTTCATGTAACCTGGTGCAAATGGGTTCCTCGTTTCGTTTTTAGATTAATGTGGGAAGACCACGATGAAGAAGAGTATTTACAACAGCTGAAAGAACTAGAACAGGAGAAAGCTAATTTGTCAGTAAGTACAGTATCTGAAACAATTCATTCTAAATTAGATGGTACTATTATGGTCTTTCAGGGAAAGCAGTCCAGGCGAGAGCGGAAATTGCTCAAAGAGATTCATGCGAGAGCTCGGGGTCGATACGAAGGCGCTACAGGGTATGTTCAATCGTTTATAAAATTTTAAATGTCAAGGCTGGATAATTTTCAGGCTCTTTGGCTTGATCCAACCTTTACGCGATCGGGCACGTTCCACATCCGCGCACGGGTCAAACAGCGATGATAGTTCGGGGAGTGAAAGCGAATCTGGCAATTCGTCGCCTGAAAATGGAATCCGATTAGGATCAGAGAAGGTGGAATACGTAACCAGTTTTGGTGGCGATGATGACAAGCCAGTAATCAAGCCAGAACCGAAGGCCACAATGAAGAGAAAGAGAAGTACGTCTTCGTCGGCGTCTTCGGTGGTTTCGAGAAAAAGGAGTCAAACGGAATCATCATAGTCAGTAAATAGTTTTTATTTTTGGAAATCCTGTCGTAAGTTTTTGGGGTCACGGAAGCTGTGATAGGAATGGTGCTAGTAGGTTTAGTATTAGGGAAAAATGGGTGCCTTGGATTATCTTATAATAATTCCAAATATTTGGATTGAAAATGGATAGATTTATGATAATTGCGAGTTTTTTGGTTTTAGCCGCGATTCGAAACGGGATTATCGACGAAGTCATTCGCGGAGTCGCGAGCGGCGTTATCGAGACACAAGGAACGACAGGCGTTCGCCGTCTCCTTACCATAGAAGATCACGTCGATCGCCCGAGGATAATCGTCGTCGGCGTCGATCCTCGTCATCGTCGTCATCAAACGAGAGTCAACATCGGAAAACTTCAAGAAATTCTACGTCATCCACGCTTAATTCGAGACCATCTGCAATCGATCGTAGATCGGTCAGTCGAGGGAACAGTCAAGAGAAGGACGTTAGTGGACGAAGCAGTGATTCGGAGAGCGAATTGTCAATGATGAGCGTACGATCGAGTATGAGCGAATCGGAACAGGAGAGGAGGCAAATTGAGAATACGAAACGACGATTGAAGAATACGAAGCGCAAAGTCAGGTAAAAAGTTGCTTGATTTTATGGATTTGATGTTGCTAGGGGAGACTGGAAGCGTTTGGTTTTTAGATCGAGTGCGCGACAGCAAAATATTCATAAGGACCTGTCGAACGTGACGGGAGCGAAAGTCAGTAAGAATTTATCAAATTCTTTTCATTACTTAGATGATTTTTGAATTATTCCTGCAAACTAGTGCGAGATGACATGAGAGACCAGATGGTGCTATAAATCCTCACTTGGTTCTGGGATATTGGATTTTCCAATGGGTCCGATTTGGGGTTCTAAGTGAGCATTTACGAATTGATACTGAAGTCAGGAGAACCGAAATTTCGTGGCCTTCTGCATAGTGTCGGTGACAATTTTTCTGCGTACAGTATTGTTGAAAAGGTCGGTCGGCACCTTTTGCTAGTTTTTCTAACCAGCAGTAGGCATCCTAGTCAGGGACAGGAGTCCTGGGTGACAGGGTCTTGAACCGTATAGATACTCCATCTTTAGCCTTTGCTGGTCCTCATAGCAAAACCTTATGTGGACACTGGCTCTTTATCATGCCTTCGCACACCCACGCACCTTCTTCTTGTTCGTGTCTGGTGTGAATCGTAGGCCGGCCGTGCCATTGCCATCGCATGTGATTGAAATAACACGATTTTGTTTTCAGGCGAAAACGTTGACACTGCGAGAGCGATTGGCGTTGCAGACTCAGAAGGCTTTGAAAAAAACTGGTGAGTGCTAGATGCTTTAGAGGGGAGCTGAGGGATTCGGCTTTAGTTCAGTCTTGGAGTAGGTATCCTTGTTGTTGGTTAATTTCCACCAAGGCCCTGGAAAGTGGGAGAAGTGCTGCTGTGCCAGGAACATGGCTCGGAATGAACTTATCGTTTTGTGCCAAAAATTTTTATGGTATGACATCAAATGTGACATGTGTTTGCGTGTTTCAGTGGCAAAGGACAAAGAGGAAGAGAGCAAACGTCGAGAAGAGCTGCTGCGTGAACAAATGGTAAGAATTCAGTTGGGATGGTTTACTGGTGGCTAGTAGAAGCTATGGCCAGGTTCAAGTCTCGCTCACGATTTATGGTTTTTACTGTGTTCAAGCTTGAACTTTTCTGTGTTCTACAGTAATCTATTTTACAGGAACGCGAGGAGGAAATGCGCGAAATGACGAATTTGATAAGGCAGAAGTAAGACAGGGACCTATCCTCTAATTTGTGAATCATGAATTCTTGCTCTTTAGGGAACGAGAGAAGCGTGATCGAGAAGTGGAGGAGGAGGCAAAGGCTGTGGCTGAAAGACTGAACAGACGGGAAAGGAGTGGGAGTAAGAAGCGATCGAGAAGTTCTTCTTCGAGCAGTGATGGAGGACGATGGAGGAAACGTCGAAGCACAAGTCGTCATGGACATGGTCGACGATCGCGGTCGAGGTCGGGCTCTCGATCAAAGCGCAGAAAGTCGCCAGAGAGGGACAGGTAGGGTCTTGGGTGGGTGTTTATTTTTGAGGCGTCTCTTTAGAAGATTGACAACAGTTGTGACTGTTGCCCTTTTTTAGGAGTCGTAGGCGAAGCGGTGACAGGAGTCGTCACGATGATAGACACAGACGTAGCAGGCATCGAAGTCGAAGTCGCGATCGTGATCGAAGAAGCGGCGGGCAGACGACCGCCGTCATTGCCGCGAAGAAGTTGGTGGACTATTGACGTAGGTTATTTGATGGACGTGTGAATGGGCGACGTGTTTATGGACTAATTGTTCAGTTTCTGTGGTTTATGGCGATTCTATCCAAGTATGGTACAGTATTGTACATGATCCAGCCATTGTGACCGGGAGCACAGTAAGAATGTGAACGATGTGGAGTAAACTTGCCGAGAGACGGGCTGATGTTACGGATGTTCGTGAATGAACTGGGCCACATAAAAACTTGCCGGGATGATGTAACGAGTATAGTACACACCAAAGGCCTTCGTCCTTGAACTTTCGAGTGTTGAAGTCAGCAAACTTTGAACAGCACACCTTTGGACTTTGTTTAGAAGAGGCCTAGTAGTAAGTCGGTGAAGATGGATAGCCGTGTTTGGGCATAGTCTCCATATTCAGTCTCATTCACACAACCCAGGCCTATTGTCTCGGAATGTGGTGGAGGTTTTTTCTAATCCACTATCAAACTTGTCTTCGAGTCAGCACCTTGCATCAGGCAATTACTCTAGGCATCGATGTTCATGTGAGAGGTTTAGGCACTGTCGACGTATCCCGGGAGATGAATGATTGATTGATAAGGAGAGCGTGCATACGCGTTTGGAGAGAGGCGGTTAGGATGCCCGCAGGAAGGAGGGTGCCGTTTTTGGGATCACCCATTCACGCAATCATATTCGATGCACGAGCACGTGAAAGGCAGTCGAGTAGAAAAGCCGAGTGCCACTCTTATTTTACTCATCGAATTACATACGCTTGGTCAAAAATCTTGAATTTAGAGGAAAACATGGGAGGCGTTTCACGAGACCCAATGAATCGGCCTGGACCAATCAGCCACTCGCTCCCCGCCCGCCGCCTGCGTCTGGCCAACGTGTGCTGTGGTGGTCGGGACAAAGTGTTCGCGTGAGAGAGTTTCGAAAAAACCGGCCGTTTTGCTGGTATTTGTCGCGGTGCACACGCTCGTTTCCACTTATTGCCTTATCGATAACCCGAACACTGGTCTCATTCAACCCATTTCAGGATGCCACTTTCGTCAATTCTCATCAAATAAAACGTCAACGTCCTTCATCCGCAAAATCGTCGTTCGCCTGCTCCTGCATCTTTTGATCTTGGGTTTGAGTGCGACGAAAAACAAAACGAGTCGAATCGTTCGCAGAGCCGGAACAGCCAGTGAAAAAGAAGACGGCGCCGATTCGTCTATTAGGCCGAAAGGAATATTACCTGGGCATCAGCCTCGATGGAGACCAGTCCCCGTACACTTCACTCTCGCTCACAAGCACCGCCTCGTCGCAAAGCGGCCATGTGCGATTACGTTGATCCTAACTTGATACAGCAAACAATAATTATGAACAGTCGACACGAACCCCCCATCGACTGTCCAACGACCAACTCCCAAATGGACGAGGACGACGACGACGTGTTCGAAGACTCCCCCGACTTGGTCAATCAATCGGCACCAGCCCCTGATCGCTTCGGTCTGCCTTACGTCCTCGTCGGCGATCAAATTGTACCCGATTGTGGAAACGGCAGACCCAAGGACTCCGAGCAGAGACAGGTAAGTAGAAGGGGCGAGGAAATGGCTAGGAGTTACTGTACATAACTTGTTTCACTCCCCAGTCACGTGTTAATCAACACAATAATTGGTGTCTTTGCCGGTACGGAAGTTCTTCCCACGCCGGTCATCGAACATTCTAGATGTACTAACTGTTGCTGTCTTTTGTCCATTCTGCCACTCGACATGTAGTCACAGCAAGGTGCCGTACAGAAGTACGTAGTTCCCTGTCTCACTCTGGGCTCGGCGTTGAGGACTCGCTCGGCACTGTGCTTCTGTGAATGGCACTATGCACTCCGTTGCTGTCTGTCCATGCCCATCATGCCCTCCAGTAGAGCCTCCTGCCTCACTCTAGACTTGGTGTTGTGGACACGATCAGCAATTTGGTTCTGTGAATGGCATGGTAGAGGCGCGCCCTAGCTGTCTGTCCATTCTGCCACCCGCCGTGACGAAGCGCCATCCAGAAGTGTGCCTCAGTCTAGGGTCTGTGTTGTGGACACTGGATTGGTATTTGGATCTGTGAATGGGTGGGCAGGATACGCTTTTCGCCTTCCATTCATTCTATGGCCTTTTCCTTAATCCACTCTCGAGTCGTTTGCGTATTCGATACTCTTATTTGCTCGACTTCTTTCCGAAGGCCCTCGCACGTAAGCCCATTGGCGAGATGGTCAGTGTTGATAGGTATCTACCGTAGTCGCGTCCTCGGTCTCCTATTTACTCGAAAGGCGACGAGATGTGGGCAAAAAAAGTTTGAGTCTAGTTATGGTGTGCATAGTGGAGTAGAGTATAAATGAGACCGATTTTGTCTCTAATGCCTTCTCGACCTCGTCTGCCCTTTTCATTCTTCCATAGATCGTACGCTCAGTGCGAGTGTGACTCGACGACACCCGTCTTCGGCGTGTCGTCGTGAATGAGAGACGGCGTGTTTGCCGATCGGTTTGAACGAAGCCGACCTTCGGCGTGTTTTCATTCTAAAATAGACTTTTGTGTACATAACGAGCACCTATGGCATGTCAAGGAAAAAGTATTTTTTCTTTCCTTTTAAAGGCATTTAGGGAATGGTCTTTGTTCGTCCATACTTGGCAAGAAACCGACTCAAACGCTTTTTGTCACAACAAGTCAAAGCAATGCCTAAAACGACTTCTCATTCATCTCACACGTCATTTTTTCTTTTTTCTACAACACTATTGCCAAACTTTTTTGAGCAAAACCTAAAACATACGGTTAGAGTAAAAATTATTCACCTTAGAAAACAGGATCTCGCGTGATTTTGCAGTTTACTAGAAATCTTTCAAAGCAAAAACCTACAGTAAAATGCTTTTTCGTTTGCATAGTATACGCTATAAGAACTAGTTTAATTGATAAATTATTTCATCTTTTCTCTTCGAAAGATTCACCTTTTCGCTCCTTTTTCATTCGTTCATCATGATCACTATTCGCTCTTGACTCGCTCGGTGTCAAAGTTAGGCCTGGCCTAGAAGGCGTACGAGAGAGTGAGAGTAGCTTTTCTTGAGCGAATATGATTGACGCTTTCTTACAAACGAAAATCAAGTATTTCCATCTTTGTCGGACTCGTTTTGCTCACCCGGTTCGGAAGGGCTCGTTCATGACCTGTCATCTGCGTGAGAAGGAGGAGGGGACGGTACAGAAGAAAGTTTCTCTTCAATGTGTCTTTCATTCATGCATAAGAAATCAAAGATAAAGAAATGCTAAAAGAATAAAGCAAGAATGAAAACTTAGTTGAAAAGTGAGGAAAATTTGACACGGAGGGGGGCGTAGGATTACAGTAATACGGCGCCGGACAGTCGGTATTTAACTAAAGTATAATAGTGGCGCCGTTAAAGCTATCCTATTTCAAAAGCGACGTTTGGGCGGCGCGTTTTTCTTTTCTACTTGATTGCAAAGTAAGTGTTCATGCAATGTTGTTATTGGCTTTTGCCAAGGTTTACGTTCGGCGTCATGTCCTCGTAAAGACGATCATTTTCGTGCACTTTTCCAGTTTGTCGTAAACTTCGAGCAGGGGATTCAAAAATTTTAGACTTTGTATGAATGCAGTCGTGATGAAGAGATATTCGAATAGGACGGTATACTTTATTTTTTTTGGGAGGAAAAGAAAAATGAATGGGTCACTTTTAATAGTCATGAAATATACCCATCTTTTTTTGATTCGTTGCGGTTGTTTTCTTGAATTTTGATGAGACCAGCTGCTCGTCGTCCGTTCAACAGCCGTTCGTCGGTGGCGTTTTTGTCGAGTTGGTCTCTTCCGGTGTGCTGGCTTTTACCTGCTATGATTTGTGTTGCCGAGTTGTCAGCTGTTCATTCGTCAATCGTCGATTTCCTCTGGTCCTTACTCCACAGTAGACCACTTAGGAGCAAGGAGGCCCGGAAGGAGGCCAGGCGCCAGACCCCCGTCGTGGCGCCATTGCGCAAGGCGTACCATATGACTGGTTCGATGGTCCAGCTAATGAGTCTGTTGTTTGGTAGTCGAGGAAGAGGGATAATAAGTTTGTACCTCGTGGAGACGTGTCGCTTGGTCGCAGCGTGATCTTTCAAAGGAATGATTGTTTTTCAGGGGCGACAGTCGAATGCGTATGTTGGCCAAGACTCTTCAGTGGACGCATTGTCAAGTGGGAAGCACCCAGTCGTCGTGAGTCCCCTACAGTACCCGTATCTTGCTAGCATCGAGAAACCTCGTCGCGATAGTGCCTCGCATGTGGAAGAATACTTTATGGCTACAGTAACCGATGATGGCGAATGGTCTCATGTGCAGCATAGTCACCACTATCAGGGATACATGTATCATCAGAATATCAATCAACAACCACCCGCACTGCCTCCAACAACCTATCACGCATCGGCTGCTTATTCTTTCGGACCGTTTCGATCTAACATGCCGATATCGAATGGGAGTGGTCCATTTTCGGGTGCCGCGGCCGATGTGTCTACCCCGATGGCTTACGGATGTGGTAATCCGACTCCAGCCATGGTCGAGCCAGTATCGTGCCACTCGCCGAGCAAACGCGCAGGGGTGGTCGACACAGTGGCCCGTGTCAAACTTGAATGCGATGTGCACGATCCGCCACTTCCGCCTTTGACTCGGGCCGCGCCAATTCATGCCCCGCCACCACCCACCGCGTTCATGCCAGACGCGCAACACTATCAGCATGGAGAATCATCCTACGATCATTTGCCCCAACCGCAAAGAATCGATTTCGGGACAATCGATTTCTACGGTCCGCCATCAACGAATGAACTGAAGGTGGATGTGGATTGCCAAGTGGCGCCTGGTCAATCGTACACGTTTCTCGACTCAATTCCAAACCATAGCGCCACGAGATCGCCCAACGATGCAGCTGTGGCACCGATGACGTCCCCGAATTCGACCGGTGCTCAGTATTTCTACGATCGCAGCGAATCATCGACACCAAAAGATATCGCCGCCTCGCCAGCACCAGTGACAAGGAGACGACAACGAAGAGCAGCGAAAGAGAAACGTCGAAACTCTGATGGCGCAGCGTTGACGTCGGGTGCCCAATTGGAGCTGCCTTTGGCCGACGCGTTGAGTTATTTGCCGCCCGGTGTTCAAAACAAGGTCTTCTTTCCACCATCGGCCATGAAAGCCAACAAGAAATTGGAAACAATTTTGAACTCGGATACGGATCAAGCGAATGAAAGCGGTGATCAGTATCGATACAATCGTCGCAACAATCCTGAATTGGAGAAAAGACGTGTGCATTTTTGCGATTTCCCAGGTAAGGCATGTTTGACTATCCGACTAGGGGCGTCTCCGAGGCACGTGCATGTTGACGACACGGTGGGACTGTTTCATATAATTACGAGTGGTAATTGCTGGACGAGTGGTAGGATGGACGTTGTCGATAAGTTGCTGACACTATGTAGTCACGATGTTGTTAAAGAACGTGACCGGATGGTTGATACAGCAAAATTATACGTTTCTCATCGACATATGTCGAAAGTGCTAAGTCCAAGATCTAATGCGGGGGGGGGGGGGGGAATATAAAGTCATAAATTTCGTTTCACCATGGAGCATTATCAGCATACGAGACTGATGGGTTCTTCATTCGTCATTGCGCCGACCAGGCTCGCTCGAGTCGTCGTGAAGGTTGGACGAATCGAAATACAAAGTTACGATCGCAAGCTTTTATAGCCTTGTAGTTTATGAAAAGCCAGTTTGCTTAGCTTGCCAAAAAGCGTTGAGAATGATTAACAATTTTAGGTTGGCAGTGTTTCCTTGTTAGGGTTGAGTGACTCCCGGGAGAAGTGAGATGAGTAAGTTAGGTCGTCCGTAAATGAGAATGGAGGCGATAGAAATGGTTGGAGTAAAGAGCAACTAGGAAACTAGTTTTTATTGGGGACTTTTTCAAATGGAAATTTGGAAGACAGACAGAATGGCGTCGTTTAATTGTAAATTTGAGGTAGCATGAGTTTTGTGCCGCCAAAGTCACGCGATGTGAAATTCGGCTTGGGTTTTAGGCGAGACTGCGCCACCTCCGCTGTCGCAACCGTTGCAAATTGCTAGTAAATAACATGGTTAATAATAGGACTATTTTCTCGTCCCTTTCATGCCCTGTTGTCACTTTTCGTTCCGCCCCAATCGTTCGCCCTGTTCGCTCGCCATATGCGTGCACGGCTGGTCGCCCTTCAATGATGATGATGAAAACGACAGACATCTTCAGACGACTTTGAAATAGGAGTTCGATATGCAGAGAAGATGGTGAATTTAAAAAAAAAGCGCAGAAGACTTTTTCAGATTGTATAGTATGATAGGGTGGGACAGTGATTATATCATCTACGTGATAGTGCGTAACCAATTTTGGCAGTAATTGGTCGGTAAAAATAGGCCGAACTGGTTGGGGTGGTACGTCACGAGGTACTGCCAGAGTCGAGTGCAATATGAGTAAAGTATCTTTTGTTGTTTTTTCAGGCTGCAGCAAAGTGTATACGAAGAGCTCGCATTTGAAAGCCCATCAGCGCATTCACACCGGTAAGTGATGTGTGAGATGGTCAGTGATAAATGAGGGGCCATTTTGAAACGTGGGAACTCGACTTGTCATGGGCTTGAACTGGTCGAGTCGGAATGAGGCAATGGGCCAAGTGACTGCTCGTTTATTCGTTATCGTTTTTCATTTTGTCTTGAATCTGCCGTCATAGCATCGCAATCTCCTTTGCCTCCCAGCTCATCAATCAGATTAAGTACGATTGATGGAGCCGAGTGAGCGATGCGGCTTGTCGAAAATTTTGGTAGCGGCTTGAAAAATTTATAGCTTCCCGAGCGGGAGAGACAAGGCTTGATCAAAAGTTCGCAGCTGTTTCGTTTTTCTTGTTTTGTTTGCAAACGGAGTTACTATCCGTTTGGGACAAAAAGGAAGCCAGGTGGCTAGCGGGTAACTTTCAAGTTTAGGCTTTTGAATCGCAAGCATATTTCGAATGGCGATAAAAATGCGCTAAAAGCTTGTAGGGAACTGGTGGGGGGGGAGCTTACTGTAGCCTAAAATGCAGTTCTGCTTTGCTTGCTGGCGTACCGTTTGTACTCTTTGATGGGACATGGAACGTGCGTTAAGGCAACATCGCTGACTGGGTATCCAAGGTAGTGTTGGAGCCCCCCCCCCCCCCCCCTAAAAAATTTTGGGAAAATTTTGTAAAGGGGGAACATTTCTCATTTTTCAGACCCCCTGTCCCGCCCAGCAAGGGTGTGCAGGTAGTGTTTTTGACTGCTTTTAACTTCACTGTTTTTGACCCCCCCCCCTACTATTTTTGGCAGAAGAAAATTTTTTACATGGCGAAGACCCTCCTGTCCCCCCCCCCCCCCCCCGGGAAGAAGATCAGACCCCCCTTCATGCAGACGGAGTCAGCGATGTTGCCTTGAGGCATGTGCATATTTAGGCATATAATGAGTGCCGTTTAGAGTACACATCCCGTCACGTGACTCGTGATCAACATCTGGCTTTTTAGGTGAGAAACCGTACATGTGTCAGTGGCCTTACTGTCAGTGGCGTTTTGCTCGTTCCGACGAATTGACCCGTCATTATCGCAAGCACACAGGCGCTAAACCGTTCCGATGCGAAGTGTGCCAACGCAGCTTCGCCCGAAGTGACCATTTGGCTTTGCACATGCGTCGTCACAGACCACGCAATGGCAAGGGAAGTCAGTCATCGACGTGCGATGAAACGAATGTGGGATCGCCTTTGATGGACTTGGAGACGAACGAATGCGCGCAAGGTGGCCTGATGGGTTCGTTACTGTTAGAGGAATCCGATAAGGGCGACGTTTGTCCGTCCGAGTCGCCGTGTTCTCCGTATTTAGCTGAACGAGCGAATCATATACCGGTAAGTAGGTCGGCTCACGTGCAGCATCAGTCTCCGTTTTGTCTTAATTATCGTCAATTATGTCACACATTGTCTGCACCGGCTCCGGATGTGTCCATGTTGATTTGAGTTTGCTCATGAGCCAGTATTGGAATTCTTGGTCGTATCTTGAAGATGCTTGTTGTTTCTTGTACTCACAATTTTCATGTGAGCGATCACAAGAGTTGGGTTAGTCCATTTTGGTCGGTCACGTGCGACGTGTGCTTTTTATCAGTTCATACATGTTAGAATTAGTGTCTGCTGTGGCCATACGTAAGCTAGGATTCAGTCACAAGTGAAGCGGGCGGAATGAGTGTATCTCAAGGAGGTTTATTCGTTTTTGTTTCAGATTTCGTTACTTCTTTTTCTGGCAGCTGCGTGGTTTTTGCTTTGTTCAAAATAGTTTGATTTTATGAAAGCAGTATGTATATACAATATGCTGGCATCGTTTCGAGGCAAGATATTTGTCGAGATAGTTTTATTGTCGTCAACTTTTCTTGAACTTCTTCTGATGCGTACAGGCACGGCGTTTGTGCATTTGAGTAAGTACGTGTATTGCATGTGCCAGAAATTGATTCTATCGCACGAGAGCATACTGTAGTCAAATAGGCACCATCATCTTTTGGCATATTTTTGTGCACGAATTTTTGTCACGTGCGGTGCTTTTGAATTTGGTTACATTTACATCTTTGTTAATCGTAGTTTTTTTGTGTGTTGGAGGAGTAAATGTGTTGGAAGTTCGAGTTTTACTACGTCTGCTGACTCGAGGGTAAAAGGGCACAACACGAAATGAGAGTCATATGGCATACTTTATGCATAGCCGAGCACTATACCGCGCCAAGCTCAAGGGCCCAAGGGATATTTGACAATCATTTTGTACCGAGGCGGGAGTCGAACCCACCCCTGTATAAGTGCGCACCCAAGCGTGAGAGGCAAACGCCCGCCGCGAGACTGGGCTGAGATCTAGGACTTCTGATGACCGATGTATGTACTGAAGCTCGAACCGACGAGTGTTACGGGAAGAAGACTGACGATGAGAATAGGCTAGGAATATAAACTAGCTAGGCTAGGCAGACCTGCCAACACTGCCACGCAATCAGGGCACCAGCTGGAACGAAAAGGAGAGGGAACCTTTTACTCACCTCATATTGGGGCGGGGCGGGCTGGGGCAACTCTCGACTGACCAACGCAATGCACTCACACTCACAGAAAGCAGGTTAGGGCCAATACAAATCGAGAACCAGTCAGGATTAGTCAAATAATATGTTCACAGGTTGGAGGCCAAGGGCCAAGGGTTCCATGTTCGAAACCCACCTCCTCCGCGTGAGTTGAAAAACTGAACCTGGGTTGCAACACCAGCCGCCAATGTCTGGCAGCACTTGGTGAGATTCAAAAAAAGTGAGCAAATAGGGATCACTTGAGGCTGGGTGTTCGATTCGCGGCCCGCTAAACGTATGATGTCGCATGGTCAAGACCTTGACCCTTGAGTGCGCAAAGTTGCGTTTGGTGATGTGGTAAAACATTATTAGGGCAAAAGGAGCTTCAGCCAAAACCAGTTCGCGACTGCGCCTATCCTCTTTTTCTTGAATGATATCCTGCGCTCGACGGGTTCTGGACTGAAGATGAAAAAATGTTAACATGTGTTAGTATGACAGGGACATATACAGTATGTCGTAAGCCCAAGCTTCTCCTGGCGACGACAGCGAGTCGTGCACACCAGCCGCCGCTGTCCCTAACAGTTCGAAAGATTAAAAAGCAACTACGCTTATAAGCAGCAAACACTTAGGCTGAAGCTTACACAGCCTCGGCTGCCTTGACCCCTGGTTAGAGCGCCTCAATAGGGACTCGGAGAATTGTACATTTGAGAGTCCGCTGACACCACTATGGCCTTTGACATAGTCAAGAGGTGATCGATGTAGACCAGAGGTCGTCGTAGTCAAAATGGCGTCTAAGAACGGAGAAAACCTTCAATTTTGCCACAACTTTTCGTTAGTGGAGCAACGTTATCGAAAGATTGGCTCCTGTGCTTTGCAACCTCGTCGCATAGGGCTCGAGTCTCGTGCTTGATGGTTTAAGGGTGGAAGGACCAGCGCCGAAATCATGGAGTGTTTTCAAACAGAAGTGACGCTGGCCCATAAGTCAGTCACCTTCAGCTCCTGTTAGTCTTGGAATGGGAAGAGAGGCGGTGTGAGCAGTTTGTGTGAGACCATGTGGGAGAGGATCCTGTCATATCTGTCATCGTTATAATCTCAAAAACCCCTTTCAAATTAGAAGTTTTTGGCTAAAAACTGATTGCAAATTTTGATGCCGAATTTGGCATTGAAGCACAGAGCTCAAGGCCGAGGCCTTCAGATTTGACAGCACACGCCCCGAGCCTGGCGTGCCGCTGTCTCGTATACCTGTACCCCACTTAAATTAGAACGGAGTGCTCTAGCCACAGCTTCAAAGTCTAGGAGGATTAGAGCAGATGACTTGGCGTAATTTGTGTTGTACGACTGGTACAGCAATGAAATCTTTTCATTGTTCATGAACAGCTAGAACCCCTGTACTGACCAAAACATTATTGTGAAGCTCGGCTGCACACACACACTTGTACAGAATGCAGGTGCGTACGGTACGCGAATATGCAAAACGTAGGAAGTATCATCGCATCATACGCATTTTGGCACAGTGTGGGTGCATAACTAAATAGGTTGTGGTATGCTCGCACAAGAAACAACAGTATACCTGATGCATCTGTAGCCCTTTACATACATCCTGATTGGCCCACACACACAACACTAACATTTGCAAAATAATGCAGACACATGTTTCCAACTTCGTTCCTTGCATCTGGCTCTTGCCGACCTCCGCCAGCATTAGCGCTTTATATGGTGTAGGAAATACAGGCACGTTGCCTACAGAATACCCTTGGTGCTGTACGACTTTTGGAATCATTGCTTGTATTCAGTCAGACTACGGATTGCGAGCAGAATGAGAGACCCGAAAGAATTAATATTTCTGCTTTTAACCCTGTCCCATGCATTGGTGGCCTATAATGACGACGACATCGTTGGTAAGAGGAATATTTGCCCTAGACTAGGCTTTTTTATTTTCAACTCTGCATGGGATATTTTTAAGTTTGTTTTATCGTTTTAGTTCCGGAATGGTTTGCGTATATGTAAAAGGCTGCTTTGGTTGAAGACTGACAGATTGCCGTTTAGGTTTAGAGGAGCCATATTTCTACGACATATTCGGCGATTTGAACCATTTAGTATTGACTGGCGGCAACGTTTTACTGACGTGCTCTCATCCAGATTCAAAGAACATACCATGTACCAACAAATCAACCGCGTCTTTAATAGTCAGCCCCGACTGGACTCCAGTGCTTCCACCGCAGAAAGCTAATTGCGAAAACCACGGGCAACCTTTTCCTCTCTTGAACATAACAAGGGACTTCCGGCTGGGAACATACAAATGCAAGATCGACGGTGTCCTTTCGCTCGATACGTTTGACGTACCAATACGCTATCGCATATGTGAGTCAACATAGTCTTAAAATTCTTAGCTCGCCCTATGTAGGTCTACAGTATCAAGGGCTGACCAGAGTATGGCTGAAGCCTGGAACGATCCCACGCAGCCCACCACACCTCGTGCTCGGTTGATTGCAACGCGCCACAAGGCCTATAGAATCTCAAGTAAGGGAGCGGCCGCACGTGTCAGCCGTGAATGGGGTTCTGACGGACCTGAGCCCGAAGTGCTCACAGAGCAGTTCAGGCCAGAAACTCAAGAGCAGTCCTCAGCCGCCTTAGTGGTGAAAGTCGTCTGTCACGGTTTGCTTGGCAGAGCTGGCAACCAGTTGGCCCTGAGCTCAACTCTGGCCCTCTGATTGTGAGACTTGGTCTCTGCGCCTTGCACGCTTAGGGTCGATAAACGAGGAGAGGCCTTATGGGGCGGTAGGCTCTCAAATCCGGGTCCCCTCACGGGGCACAAGCTGGGTATGGTTACCCGATGGGGTAACCACCGAAATCTCGGGGTAACGACTAACACGCACCCTTGCCCGGCATGAATCCCCACGTCGATTTAAGGTGTCACCTCAGCGCCCTACTTTCTAAAGGTCGGGCACAAGTAACTCTTTGTTTAACGCAAAATGGCGAACTACAAGTTGTGAAGAATGAAAATCTCGACGCACTGTAGTTCGATTTCTTGCTTTACACTGCTCACTTGATCGTAAGTAGCCCCATCAAAGTTTCAGGAACCGTCACTTTACGTTGCACACACTTAAGGATACCCTTAGCGCGTCGGGCGTACTGCTCACGCGAGATAGGAATCTAAACCTTCGTGTCCCGGATTGACCCTAGTCGATGGCAAGATAGGGTCAACTAACAAGCCCCCCAGCCCGCAGGTAAAGAGCGAAAAATCGACGCTCTCCCGATCTGACCAGGATGGGTAAAAAAAAAACAATCCTTAACCGATGTCTGTAAACCAGACCAGTTGCTCGACCTCGATCTCTCTCTCACGATCAGTTTCCATTCTGGTTGGACTTTAGGGAGACGGGTCTTCTATCCCCTAAACCAGCGCGCTGATACAGTAGCTTATTATAATCTTACCATTTCAAGAACAATAAGCATAAGCAAGAGACCCTGTTTCCTAAGCGCAACATTGAATTTGACGCCGCCACATCATGGCCAGCTCTAGTCTTGAGGTTTTCCGGTTTCTTTCCCAATGAAGCGACGCGGCATCAAGTCGATGCTACGAGCCGGTGGCTTATCATCAATTGCGAGACGCTAGTCCCGCATTGCCTGGGCCGGAATGCGTTTTTGCAGCTAGGAGCGGCATCGCAGTAAGCCCGTCCTCAGAGTGGTCCAAGCTTGGTAGGCGCAGGGGAGAGTGTAACCGATTGAAGTCAGCGGGATGATAACTTCGACTGGATCAAGGCAGGTCTTGCGATTTTGCATACTTGCGGAAACATCAACCAGAGGGGTTGACTGTTCTAAGCCGTGGGAGATCGATTAGGTACTCTCCCATTTGCACTATAACCAGGCGCCAGGGTTACAGTAGGATCCGATCTTCGACGGCAATTTAGTATGTCAGTCGCTGCCCTTGCACACAGGGCTCTAGGTGACTCACCCACGGTACGGTCAAGTGGCGGACAGGCAGTCGTCCTCGATCATCAGTCGGGAAGATCCCTCCCTTCTCGCCTAGTATCATCCTGTGGGCCGCTGGTGCTGGCACAGGATGCCCTCCTAGAGTCAGAGGGAACCTGCCCAGCGAGTTAATCGCTTAAAGGCCTCTCTTCATATCGTGTCATATCAGCCGCCCGGCTGTAGGCAAAAATGGGTAGGAAGTGGGAAACTAGATCTGCACGTGGTCCAACCCACCAGAATCTACTGCAGCAAAATCAAGTCGATTCTGACGTTCGAGGAAACAGGGCTAGGCACCAGTATTTTTTTATGTGATATTTTTTGTATCCCTCAAAGCTACAGCCTGGCAACTCTGGTGGTAAAGACATGTCTATGTTGTATTCACTTGTTGTGGCGCACCCTACGTATCTGTAAGCTTGTAGCCCTGGAGAACCATTTTATTGTTTTTGGTCAGGTCGGGTCGGGCGCGCTCATTAGCTTCAATGGGCGAGATACGCATGCAACAGCCATCTGTTGCAACTCGCTTGAATTAGACTATGCGTTCCTCGATAGCATTTTCAAGCTGGAGTCGAATAGTTAAAATTAAAAATACATCTAATCTTTCTATTTTTTAAAATAGGTGATGATCAAGAACCAGCTTGCGCGAACGAGAATACATGCTCCACGAAGAATGCATTTTGTTTCGTCACGGAGAGGCAAACGTTTCCCTGCGCTACGATCCCAGATCTCTCGTACTGCAAACCTCATGTGCAAGGCATCATGATCTTGCCTGTCGGAGCTCACTCCTTGTGCGCTGCTATTGTATCCGACTACTCTCGCGCTTGGATCCACTTGGATGATGCATTACAAAAATTTTCAGGTCGGTGAAAACATTTTCTGTATTGCGGGGACTGACACGACGTATGCAAGGACACATTGGAGCTTCTTAGACAATGCAGGAATTTAGCCCCACCACAACAATTTTGTGCCCTGCTAGTACTGTAATGGGCTACCTCCCGTCACTTGCACGTGCAACAGGCTGAACGGCCGTACATTGGAGAAGGTACCGCGGGGAGCGGATGTACTCAAATATACCTGCAGGCAGGCCACCTAGTCGTAGGTGGCTGAGACATCAACCCGACGGGTTTCAGCCTCGCCTGGAGGAGCGTATCGACTGGCCAACGAAGGCAAGCCAATACACTGCTCCATGTATAAGGCAGCCAATCAAGGCAGCCAAATACACAACCTTCCCCACCGGCCAAACACGCCTATTGCACACGCACAATGGGTCATGAAACAGGGGACCAGCGAGCCCATGAAATATCTGCTACCTTTCTTTTATGCCCCTGTTCAACTTGCATTTAGCAATTGTTCTGTTGCTCTTGAAAGCCCTGGCTCTTGGTGGGCCGCGTCGATAAAATTTATGGAAAAGAAAAATCCCCGCTGTTATTACACAAGAGAGCCAACCCATTCATTGTCAGAATCAGTCTTCGATGAGTGAGAGAACTCTTTAGAATGCAGGGTCTGGATGAGGGGATCTGGCCTAATCGTAAGGATCTCTTATACGCCGACGGTGGATTCTACGTCATACCTCAGCTCCCACATCTTACTTGACAAAGACCAGCCCCCTAAAATGTTTGGTCCTCAAACTGAGGAAACGAGTAGATATTCCTGAAGGGGAGGCACTGTTAATGGTACAGTGTTGGAGGCTATACATAGAAGTCATAGCTGTAGCGGACTGATTGGTGTTGTCTTTTAACTATTCGGATCCAGTCCCACCCGCCATGTGTGTAAGGTAGCCATGAATCAACTGCACCGTCAGCTCTTATCTGTTCTGCGATGTATGGGTATACAGTACTGCAGCAGTCACAAGTCGACAACCTGAAGAAAGAGCTCTGTGTAACTCTTTATTGTTTCAGACAGTCAATTGCCGCGTGTCTATTATGAAAATATTCCATACTTGTACGCGGAGCCAATACATTTAAAATTAAGTAGCAGAAGTATTTCTATTAAATACGAAAATAATGAGGCCTTGGAAAACAAAACTTTAAATTGCACAACGAAAAATGAGAAAAGAGGAGTAATTGCACATTTTTCACTAAAGACCACGAGAACTGAATATCTGGTCATCCCGATTCCTGACGCTGTTTTCCTACGAGGATCGCAACTATTTAAATTCGACTGCGTTTTTTATCATGAAGAGTACTCAGGGGTCAAAGCACAGACATCTAATACTTTAATATACTTGGGTAAGTGTCACTAAGTCTGATTGCTTTGAGAATTTTGTTAAAGGTGTATCATTCCCCGCGTCTCTGCGTGCATGCATTCAGGGATCCAAAAGACGACCAGAATTGACAGCCCTAATAGAGCAGGATAGAAGCCTTGAACTAACAAATATTTCATGCTGATAGGCGGAACACTGACAATCGACGGCCAAAAAGACAATGCTCTAGCATATATTGGCATAATGTCATGTCGTTTGGAACCAGTCTACACGAAACGATTTAAAATTGTGTACTGGTGGCAAAAAGAGAACAGCAGCGCAAAAATTGTAAGTTCCTGTTCTCATTACATACGATTCCCCTAAGCACCTTTTTTTGTTAATCTTATAAAAGGATGGGCCCGATCTCATCATAGAACAAGCGGGTCGATATCGCTGTTTGGCCACAGTTATTTATAAAACCTGCGCGCCTCATCGTGTTTTTACAAATGAAATAGGCACAGAATTCGTATCGGGGGCTTTAGCAACAACAACACTGACCACAACCACAGCCACTACTACGACACCGACCACCTCGACCACCATAAAACCCACCAACACTCCGAAGCCCACCACCACAGCCAGCACCACCCTGACAACGACAGCCACCACCATTCCGAGCAGTAACACCACTCTGACAACGACAGCCACCACCACTATGCGCAGCACCACCACAGCTAGTACCACCACAATTAGCGCCACTGCAACCAGCATCACCATACCCAGCAGCATTACAACAACCACATCCACCACCATTCTTGCCACCACATCCAGCTCCATTTCGACCACCACAGCCAGCACCATTCCGAAAACCACATCCACCACCACTCCATCAACCACATCCAGCACTATTCCGACCACCACATCCACCACCACTCCATCAACCACATCCAGCACTATTCCGACCACCACATTCAGCACCACTCAATCAACCGCATCCAGCACTATTCCGACCACCCCATCCAGCACCACTCCATCAACCACATCCAGCACAATGCCAACAACCACATCGCTGTTTGGCCACACTACTCCGACCACCACAGGCAGCACCATTCCAACAACCACAGTCAGCACCACTCCAACAACCACAGCCAGCACCACTCCAACAACTACATCCAGCACCTCTACAACAACCACATCCAGCACTATTCCGACCACCACATCCAGCACCACTACAACAACCACATTCAGCACCACTCCATCAACCACATCCAGCACTATTCCGACCACCACATCCAGCACCACTCCATCAACCGCATCCAGCACTATTCCGACCACCACATCCAGCACCACTCCAACAACCACAGCCAGCACCACTCCAACAACTACATCCAGCACCATTCCAACAACCACATCGCTGTTTGGCCACACTACTCCGACCACCACAGGCAGCACCATTCCAACAACCACAGCCAGCACCACTCCAACAACCGCAGCCATCACCATTCCAACAACCACATCCAGCACCACTCCAACAACCACAGCCAGCACCACTCCAACAACTACATCCAGCACCATTCCAACAACCACATCGCTGTTTGGCCACACTACTCCGACCACCACAGGCAGCACCATTCCAACAACCACAGCTAGCACCACTCCAACAACCGCAGCCATCACCATTCCAACAACCACAGCCAGCACCACTCCAACAACCACAGCCAGCACCACTCCAACAACCACATCGCTGTTTGGCCACACTACTCCGACCACCACAGGCAGCACCATTCCAACAACCACAGCCAGCACCACTCCAACAACCGCAGCCATCACCATTCCAACAACCACAGCCAGCACCTCTCCAACAACCACAGCCAGCACCACTCCAACAACTACATCCAGCACCACTCCAACAACTACATCCAGCACCACTCCGACCACCACATCCAGCACCACTCAATCAACCACGACCACTACACCGACCACCACGACCACTACACCGACCACCACGACCACCACACCGACCACCACGACCACCACATCGACCACCACGACCACCACACCGACCACCACGACCACTACACCGACCACCACGACCACTACACCGACCACCACGACCACCACACCGACAACTACAACCACTATCACAGCCAACATGAGTACGACTACAGTTGGGAAAAGTATGTATTTAATGGCAAGCATGGCTTCCATTTTGACCCCTTCGCTCATGGCAACCTCCTCGATTGCAGATCAGGCTTCGACCACACCAAAAGACACGGCCACACTTTCGGGCACCAAACCAGCAAGTCTGCATGCTGCTGTGATTGTTATCACGTGCACATTCAATGCATACAAGTTCACCATCTAATCGGGATCCACATCAAATATGTGCGGTACAGGCGAGATCATCGTTGCTCAAAAATATGCTTGATTCTTTTTGCAAACTTTCTGTAGGTTCTTGGGGACATTGTTCACTGCTGACAAGAGGGTTCTATACAAACTTTCTGACCAGAGGGAGCATATATGTACTAATAATTCGTGAGATCTGATTGCGATGAATAAACGGCTGATTACACTGCTCAGCAACCTACTGCCCTCTCTCAGCTATACTTTCGAGCAACCCAGCCAGCATCCTTTCGCGTGAGCAGTCAGCAGGAAGCCGCGTACGTAATAGCGATTGACTGTGAGTGAGTCTGACAAGACCCGCAGCTTGGAAGACCCAAATCATGAACGTGGGAAATGGAAAACCCAAACAGACAGTAGCATAAGTCTTCCCTACTATCTGTTTTCTTTGGGAATGTACACGCGGCCTATGCGGCAACGTGGAGGGCGTGTATATTCCGAAAGAAAACAGGTTATAGGTGAGCCTGTGGTGCCTGGGATACTTTCAGCTTGCAATGTTCTGCCTCAACACACATGTGGGTCCGACCATATGCGAGCATTTTTTATGCATAGCATGAGTCCGATGGAATATGCATTTTCAACAGATCATGTCACGTCATGTCGCATGTTATCAATAGGCAAGGACTATACAGCGCACTCGAGCGCTAGGGAACACATAAATTGCAAATCATTTTTCACCCATGCGGGAGTTGAACCCTACTCTGTGGATGCGCACCTAGCGTGGGAAGCAGGCGCCCTCACACGCTAGGCTACGACCTGGGTGTCAACAGCCCCTGTGTCGATCGCCCAGCCCCGACGATTAGCTGCTCGAAATTTCTAGCAACTGGATCGAAATTCTCCAGCTACGGGCGCCATAATGTGAACCAGAAGCATCAGGGCCAACTGCTGAGATCCATTCAAGTCACGTCTCGATTTGGGGCCACTCTAAACAAAACCACTTTTATTTCACGATAGGAACTTATGAAGCCATGGTGCAAAGGCTTGTTTTTTACGAAGTCGAGACTGAAGTTATCAGTGGCAGAGTGATTACCAGCTACATCTCAAGTAGCTACCTGCTCAAGTGATCAAACAAGAATCGCAGGGCTGCTCGACTCATTTTAGGCAGCTCACCAAGTGCATCACGGACTTTGGCGGTTTTGACATCGCGTCATTCCAAGTCTTAATGGACAGAGTGCTTTCAGAACTGATCAGTAACAACACAAGGAAAGGGGCTACCCATGGCTTCTGTGATAATACCATGCAACGACTGCGGGATGATTGGTTCGTCGAGTGAGGCAAGGATCTGCTTCAGTGACAAGGCAACTGAACAGGCGGTGATCTCTCGTCCTAGCAGGGAAAAGGAAACGGCTGGATTGTTGGCGATACTCCTTATTAACACCGTGACTATATCGGGGCTGGAAGGTGCTCTGTAAATAGCCATGCTATGCCATGCCATGCCAGCCTGCAGTGGCAGTCACAAGGTGCAGCGCTTTCATAAAACCACTCTCTTCGATCAGTTCGATGTGTTTCTTGACAATGTGGCGCCATGTCGCTCTGAGAGCATGCCATACTGCTCAGAGATTGGGACCCGAGTCAACTAGTCCCACCGATTTTTGAAGGAAAGCTAAATGACATATTTGATGAGTCCTTGAAAATAAAACATTCCCAAATATTCGGAACAGACTTGCGAACGGCCCGTTTTCAGTAAATTTACCAAGCAGCACACTGCCGCCAGAATGATCAAAGTCAAAATGGCTCTAAGGATTAATAAAAATTAGAATTAAGTTGATATCATCCCAAAATGATTGTGACTTTTGCGATGGGGCTGAAAAAGGTGAGCCGCACTTAAATCGCTGCTAATTGCAAAAAACCTTAATTAGCTTACCTGTCATTACCTGGCAGAAAATCGCATCTGGTTGGAATCTGAGCTTGCTAAGCCGACACCAGAAAGGCCCTCCTCTTAGATCGATGAATGTCCAGTCGATCTGGTTAGTGCCATCGATCGTATATGTTCGTGGAGGACCGAAATCTGTCTTTGTGGCGGCGTAAAGCTTTATTTTATCCGTTTCCGAGCAGTGATAGCCGCTGGGGATTTTACACACCAGTGCGATCGACCACTTCCTTTTGTGTTCCGAAGTGGCTCAGCTTCGTCTTGAAAACCTAAAAGCTTAGATCACTCAACGAAGGCTGATATGAAGGCGCGGTAATAAACATGATTGTCGTCCTTTTGAAGAATGGCAACGATGGGAGTGTCACACGTACATATTGTAGGTACTGCAGATACTTTTAATTTACCTGAGGTTTTATTCCCGCCATTTTCACTAGTCACAATCAATTGTGCAGCCACTATAGCAAACACGAGAATCTCAAACTCCATTTCAACAGATTTTTTAAATCAGCTTGGTTCTGAAGACAACGTTTTTCTTTTCCTCGAGCAAGCAAGGATTTGCAGGATTTCGAACGGCTTGTGCGAGCATGGTTCTGTATAATATACCCGTATTTAGCCGCATAATGAGTATTTAGGCCTAAGACAGAGCACTCATAGTAATAACAAGGAAAAGCAGCATAACGAAATGGACGGAATTGATTTAAGGTCGTGCTAGAGGCTGAGATTCTGAGAAAGATGTTTCAAAAGGAGCCTAAACTGTACCTCACAGCAGCAATATTAGCAGCGCCATTGCATATAATGCGTCCCAGCTACAGTGTGACAGCACAAATCAGGGCAACATGTGGTGCTACTGGTCCATTAGGCAACAGACCCCATGTCCTTTGATTTTGTCAGCTGGACCCACCTGCGACTCACTTTTCGTGTCGTTTTACTTCCCTTCAATTTTCTGGGGATGGCATCCAAGGCAAGCTTAACCAGAAAAAGAAAAGTGAGGACCTGACGATGAGGACTGCTTATACTGTAAGAGTGGCTTCCACATGACCCGCTTTGTAAACCCGTACAGTACTGCCAAGGTGCTTAGCAACCCTCTTGTAGATCAATGGGCGCAGAGCGGTAGGATCCGCTGGTCTGGTGGTGTAATGGTGGTAATATACTGTAGCTCAAGACAACGACCACACGCAAGCCGCGAGATGCAGCGTAACTCCAGAATCTCGACAACCGACTTTCGAAAATGTTACGACTTTTTCAATCTTGTCTTAATTTACTCTCACAATCCTCCTCTAAGAGAGTCATAGGCAAGGAACTGCTGCGAGTGAGCGAGATTGATTTCTTGATCCAAAAAGCCAAGTTTTCGCCACGCGTGAATCGGAATAAGTTGTTGGAAATCAAGGGACCAGTCGTCATGTTGGAAATCACTTCTGAGACATGACCAAGGGGTGTTCTTGTTGGCACAGCGCAAAATTGTGCTTACTCATTGTCAGATTTCTGTGATAAGACGTTCTTCTGCAAATCGTAAGCAATCAGTATCAGTGATCATTTTCGATAGATCCCTCCAAAGCAGAGGGACCAAAGTCGGTGCGTTACTGACTGCTTCATCAGCCACTTGCTCTTGTACTGCAGACCCGAATGTATTGCAAGGTTTTGACCAACTAACCAGAAAGAGTTTCGCAGCGTCAGGTAAACTGCTGCCGTTAAGAAAAACAGCATAGAGGCACCAACGAGAGATTTGTGATGGATTGTGACGTTTTCAGCTTCTTAGGTGTGATGGATCGCAGAAATCGATTAAATCTCATGATCAGTCTACTGCGTGGATCTGATTTACAATGCATCGTCGCGTGCTCGCTGTAGCAACGAGTATGTGCATGCAGTAGCCCCTCTTTTGCTGGCACACCAGATCAGGCGCATTCATTCACCAAGAACACCAGTTCTCTGCGCAGACAACAACGGCACCAGACAAGTCACGACCTCAACGAAGGGGCGGCAGTCACGATCGTGGTCAGCATTCCGTTTCTCACTTCTTGTTGAACGGGGCCAGCACATTCATAGTGATTTCCATGACTTTCGAGACGACCAGGATTGCTGCGTTGTTGTTGAACTCGCCGCCGTAGTTGGGTGCGCTGAAGATGGTCACGCACTGCTTGGATGGACCGAAAAACTTGAAGCCTTCTTTGAATACCTAGAAAAGGAGACGAGTTAAGAACAGCATAGAAGAACCAACTAAAGATTTACCTGGTGCGCTCGAACCACCATTTCCAGGCCGTGCTTATTGAGAAAACTGTCCACCTGGTCCACGCCGAATTGATGACCCAAGCCTCGCGGATTCGGGACGAACTCTGAACGAGAAAGACAATGTTAGGATCGAGAAAATGTGTCACCGGACTCTCAGTGGGACGCACTTACCGTCAACATCGTCGGACGGATCTGACCAGAGAAGGTCGGCCACTACTTCGTTGTCTCGGGGCGACTGGATGGGCATGGGCAGACTCCTCAGCTCGTCCAAACTTCTGAGCTCCTTGGTCGGGATCCCGCCGTGCATGCACAACATGCTTCCTCCAACCAGACCCGACAACGGCAGCCACGTGAACACCTCCTAAAACAGGACGGGCTAGGTAAGAAGAGGAGCGGGGGACAACTTACATTGAAGTTGTAACCAGCGCACCCAGGCGGCGGAAGAAGCAACCAACAAGCAAAAAAACCAGGAACAAGCCCAACCAAAAAAACCCCCCCGCCCCCCGCGCCCCCACCCCCAAAACCCCCCCCCCCCCCCCCCCCCCCCCCCCCCCCCCACCCCCCCCCCCCCCCCAAGTCGTGCCAGAGCTGCTCGCTGTATCGTTGCTTGACTTCTTCGTAGAAACCGTAGAATTTGTTGATCTCCCTGGCCTCGTGGTTGCCTCGCAGCAGGTAGATATGGCGCGGGTACGTCAGCTTCATGGCGAACAACAGGCACATGACCTCGATGCTGCGTCGTCCTCGATCCACGTAGTCTCCTGCAAAGAGGGCATTCTCGGGGCTTTGGTTGTCAGGCAACGTATATAAATCACACTTACCCAAAAACAGGTACCTCTTTTCCGGCGGCCATCCGCAGAGGTGGAAGATTCGCAGGACGTCTCGGTACTGGCCGTGCGTATCGCCGCAGATGTTGACGGGCGCATCAACTTCGACCAAAGCCGACCTGGTCACTTTCAGCTGCTTCTTGACTGACCCGAGCAGAAACTTGATTTCTGACGCCAACAACGGATTCGCCTTGAGTTTTTTCGGCTCCACGAGACGATCGAGAATCGACTGCAACTGATTCTGTGGCCGCGATGCCGACGTGCCATGGTGCGACTTCGAGGACTTGCCGGATTTTCCAGAGTACATGGAACTCTTGTTCGACGCCATCTTGAGAAGGGATCTCGACACGCTGCAACCGCCTTCTTTCCCGCGGACTTCGACAGTGACTGTTTCTAGCAGCGGCGGGCCTTGACTTATGAGTTGTACAAAGTGTAAAGCTTACACTCTTTTAGTGATGTGATGGAACTGCGCTGACATCAAGGAGTTACCCTATAAATCAGATCTGATTTATAGGTTCAACTCCTTGCTGATATCAACGCCGCCCAACTCATGATGAGGTCTGAATAAGTAGTGATTGGTTTCTTGATCCTCTGACCAGTTTTGAATGCGCGCCAGGTTTATGATTTACGCTGTGCCACCTTACGTTATGACTTTCGGGGTACTCAGAGTGGATTTGCGGCTAGCAAGGTCATTGGTATCAGGCGAAGTATAAGTTTCCGAACTCAAGTGAAAATACACAAGCGTAAAAACATGCTGTAGACTAACAAGCTCTGGCTCGTGGCTGATCTGGAGACGAGCGTTCTCTCTTCTTTATGGAATACCTGTATCAGCGCGTGCTGTGCGACGGATGTTAGGAGGAACATGCACCAGCGCCGAAGTGTGGGCGCAATCGAGCTCACGATCAGCGATCACTAGAGATACTGCGTTTACTCGAAAATGCTCCCTTTCGAATGTTTCCCCTGTCTAAAGGCCAATGGAATTTTTAGACCACCAGAGGTCAGAGACTGCCACTCTGATCGTGAGTTTTATGCGGAGTGCGTAAGCTCTCCGCGGCACCTCCAACTCGCCTAAGGATTTGTCTATCGGGAGCCGGGCGTCTTGACTCAGGAGGCGATACCAGGCAGGACGTGCAAAGGTGGTGGGCGCGTGTCACAGTTGACCTGAAACTTGATTGCCACTGCAAGCAGAGGAGGCTGAACGGAACCAGACGCTAGCACCATTATCACGCATGTTGCTGCCTCTTAGAGCAAGCTGGCATAAACTAGGTCACATGTGCGAAAAAAGGAGGCGTAGAAGGTTATTACGCTCAGAATCCTACGGCGTAATTTCTCTGCGCAGAAATGCGGAGCAAAATTTATGGATTTACAGCAAATCGACCGGGCTCACACAGCCTGCTAAATATTTGAAAATGTGAATTGTTGAAGTCATGCCTGGCCAAGAACACAGACTCGATGAATTGTGGACGGTCATGCACGTTTCCTGGATAACAACTTTTCCACAGAGCATGATCTCCTGCTCACGATCGGACCCTTTTGAGAAAAGGCTAACAATATGCGGGTCTATCCGAGCACCTGCAAAATATTTGTATGGTAGGCTCTGTAGGTAGGGTAGCGCATGCACGATAGATGCAGTGTACAGGAGCTACAAACAGTCTCGCAGCCGAGAACATCCTAGGCTTCATGCGCAACCCCGAGTTAGCTCCCACTTTCTGACCCAGATTTTACGTTGTCCACAAGTCGTCGTCGAAAACAAGATTTGTCGATTTCGTCGTTTATTATCAATAGAATAGGAAAATGTTCGATTCTGACGACGACTTGTTTCTCGGAGCTGGTGGAAAAAATGCTCGACAAAATTACTATCGCAATTTGTCGAAGGAAGAGAAAAGCGTTTACGAAGAATGGTCTCCCGAAGGCAAAGGAGATTGGAAGAAAAATCAGAAGACGCGTAAATTTCGATTTTTAAAATCTTTTTTCAAAGGTTCTCAGTTTTATATTTAGCTGAGCAAATTCAATTGTCGAATGCGTCTTACTCGCCGCAGCAGTTGGAAATGGAAGAATTAAAGGCCCAACCGCGCCAATCACCCGGACAAAATTTCGATCGGTGTTTCGAAGCGGACGTTGAAGTTGTGGGGGCGCACGTGGACAAGCGAATGGTCTATCCGTAAGTGCGTCTCAACTTCCCTCGAAGATCCTTCGTGTCATTTGTTGGTTTCAGCACGTTCCGACACGCCTTTTGGCAGCGTTCGTTGGTGAGGAATATCGAAGATTCGGGCTACGAAAAGATGACGCCGGTGCAGAAGTACGCCATGCCGTACGTGTTCCAGTTGAGGGACGTCGTGGCGATCGCGCCGACGGGTTCTGGAAAAACGGTGAGCGTTTTTGAATCGACTTGGAGGGATGATGAGACCAGTCAAGCCCATCCGTCTCGGTGGGACGAGTGGGTGGCAGTTGTAACCTCTCAGTCGAGCGGGCCATCGCAAATGGGAGGGGCATCTCTCCTGACAGGAAATCGTGAAAGACCCCTCGGATTGATGTTTTAAAGGCAGGTGGTCCTGCGCTCGCTTTGCTCCAACCAGTTTTTGTGCCACTGACATCCTCCCCACGCCCGCCAATCGAAGGGATGCACAGTCAGCGTTCCACTATTTTACCATTTTAGGCCGCCTATCTTCTGCCAATCATTTACCACATTTTGGAACGCGGGGACTTGGACTGGGTATTGAGGGATCGTGCTCACCCTGCTCTGGCCGCCATTGTCGTGGTGCCGACCCGGGAGCTGGCTGAACAAGTCAAGGACGAGGCGAGGCGATACGCTCACGGTGAGGAGGTGAAGAGTGCCTGCGTAGTGTATTACAGTTAGGCCCTGTTTAGGAACCAAGATCCAAGTGGTTAGCGTGTTTGGCGGGACGAACATTCGAAGTCAAGTGGACTACATTCGAAAGAACGGATGCAACATTTTGGTGGGCACGCCTGGACGTCTGTATCAACATCTGCGCGATGGACGTTTCGTCTTGAAAAAGTGCCAGTGGGTCGTCTTGGACGAAGCGCATCGTCTCCTGGATAACATGGAGGACGAACCAGCGGTGAGGGTCCCCTCTAGACTGAATCGCATCAGTGTCGAGGCCTCCTCTTTTCAGGTTCACCAAATCCTGCAGTTTCCTGGTTTGCCCGAAGGCCGCTGGCGAAACACGCTCATGTTCTCGGCCACGTTCCCCCACTCGATTCGCGAAGTTGCGGAAAACTTTCTTTTCGACCCGGTGTACGTGACAGTGGGGAAAAGTGGAGGCGCCAACGAAGACATCGTACAAGAGGTCGTGCTCAGTCCGAGATTCGAGAAATTTGACAAACTGCGCGCATTGTTGGGCGGCGACCCAGAGAAAGAAATTGAAGGTAAAAAAAGTGGTTGTTTAAGAGGAACTCACAAAATCCAGACTGTATTTTTTCAGGTAAATCGAAGAAAACGTTGATTTTTGTCGAAACTAAGCGCTCTGCCGAAGTCGTTGCTTTGCGTTTGTGCCAGCTGGGATGGTTGGTGGAGAAAATTCACGGGTGAGTGTCTGTGCCTGCTTTGGTAGATGTGGTGCGTGGATGTACGTGTGGACCTGTGGGAGGTCTCCTCTGCAGAGATCGCGAGCAGCGGGAACGTGACGAGGCTCTGCGCGAGTTCAAGGCTGGGAAGTGTTCGATGTTGGTGGCTACGGCCGTGGCTGCTCGTGGACTGGACGTCGTGGGCGTCGATCACGTAATCAATCTCGATTTGCCCAAAACTGCCGAAGGCTACGTGCACAGCATTGGACGTACTGGCCGTGTTGGAAATCCGGGACGAGCCACTTCGTATTATGACCCGAATGTAGACAAGGAAATGGCCGGCCCGTTAGTGCAGGTGGGTTTGCACTTCCCGCCAGTGGCGCCAAGTTATCAATGCTGTCTGATTTAGATCTTACGTGATGCCGAGCAGGAAGTGCCCGAATGGTTGGTGAAGGAAGTTGGTGGCAAGAAGCGAGCGGAAAGGCGTCAGGTGAGCACAGAATATTGGGATGGGTCCTGGCTGCTGCTGTACACTCTGATGCTTTTAGAGTTGTTGTGGAGACGATTGCGCAGAGGAATAAGAAGTCGTTGAGGAATGGGATTGGTGTAATTGAAAGTGGTGTGCGATGCGATTAAAAGTGGGATCAAATTATTGTTGAGTTGTAGGGGCTTGAAAATGGGCTGATTTATTAGTGATGTCTGATTGTAGTCAGTAGGGGAGAATTGGACGCAAAGGAAAGATTCATGATGTTAAATGAGGTCCCATTGTTGTTGAGTCGGTATGATTTGAACTTTGCTGATTGCTTATGAGATTTATGATTTATGAGATTCGTTTTAGCGATTTTCTCTGGAGAAGAAGCTAACGTTGAAGTGTGGACTTCGATTTTCTCTTTTTCCTACTGTTCAGATTTGGTTTATGATGTCGCAAGTTATATTAACCCTCCATGAATCATTCGGCTTTGGCTTTGGCTTTGTGCAGATCCGACCTTCACGCAGTCCTCTTCTTTTCAAAATTCAACTTTCGCGGCTAGGGAGACTGCTTACTTTATTCAGTAAAATTGTCTGCGAAAGAGCGCGTAACGACGAACTCGACTTCATTTAACGATGATAATGTCTTTCATTCATTTCTATGTCTGTTTCAAGGCAGTTGAATTTTCCCGTGTTAAAGGTAGACTTTTCAAAATTCTGACGGAAAATGGGGGAGAAGAATATTGAGAAACTGGATTTTGATCCCTACGAAACGTTGGAATTGACAGAAGAATGTTCGGTCGACGATATCAAGAAAGCGTACAGGAAAAAGGCGCTGCAATGGCATCCGGACAAGAATCCAGATCGTCGAGATCATGGTAAGCATGGATAGCTTTTCCGAAATAGCTCTTTTATCTTACGCTTGTCGCCCTGGTTGTTCAGAATAGTTGAACGGGCCCACAATGTATATCTCGATGGAGGGGACTGGAAGTCGGATAGCCCTTTTTCCTAGTGTAGGGTACCTATTTATTGTCTCACTGAGCCCCTCAGAAATTTTGGAAGTCCCGAAATTTTCGTTGTTGTCCTCTTGTAGACAAGTACCGAGCCATGTAGGCAATAGGCTACCACATCGACCCAATTCTGACCTCTCGGCCACTGCAGCCTAGAAGGACGGAGGTTTTGCAGATTTCAAATCTAGGTTGCCAAGATGGTTAGCCTTTTTGATCTCTCCCTCATTCTTGGTCCTATTCTATCTATGACCTTCATTCTAGTGTTGCATGTGTCAGCATTGCATTTCTTTTGATTTCAGCGCAGAAAATGTTCTTACAAATCGCGAGAGCATCAGAAATCTTGTTGGATACATCGGCAAAAACGGCGTTGGATCGTGTGAGGCAAGCAAAGCGGGAACATAGGATAAGAACACAAAAATTGGACGCCAAAAGGAGGAAACTCAGAGAAGGTAAGTTTATATTTCATTGCTATATAATTAAAGCGTTCCCAACTTGCTCTATTTTAGATCTAGAAGCTCGAGAACACCAGAACAAATCGGAGAAAGAAGACGAAATTGCTGCTGCAGAAAAGTTTGCACGAGAGGTATGGTCGAGACATATTTTTAGCCTTGTGTAGCGATCCGTTTTGCATCTTTTAGATCGAACGATTGCGCAAACAAGGATCGGATTTGCTGAAGGGTATGCGTGAAGAAGTGGAACAACAAATTCAGAAAGAAAAGGTGGCGGCGGCGGCGGCGTCTCAATCTTCAGTGGTAGAAAAACATAATCGACTCAGGGTAAGAAGAATTGGTTTGAATGTTGATTTACCAAAGCTCCAAATAGTGTTTTGGTATCCTGGGTTTGTGCCCTTTTCATTTTTGGTATCTAATCTCCTCTATGAACCAAGTGCGTAAGGCAAAAATTGCAAATTCTGTGCTCCTTATTCGGCTAGCGTTATTAAAAAGTCGTTCTATTCAAGTGCATGGAAACATGCTTTGGGCGACGTGAAATACCTTTGCGTACTTCAGTTTTCACTTTATAGATTTCATGGCCACTGGAAGACGGCTCCTTCGATGCCAATAGTTTGACTGAACGGTTTAGTAAGGTAGCATTTTTCGAACCTGTGTATCAAACATATGTAAAACAGCTTCGTTTTAGTACGGCTTGGTCGTTGCGGCTGCGGTGGGACAAGTGAAGAAGAAGGCAAAAGTCAGGACTGCATTGATCGAATTCAAAACGTTCGAAGAAGCTGTGAGTACATTTAATTAGTTTTCATTCTTATAGTCTGGTTTGTCTTTTACTAATTTTTCCAATTTCAGGAAAAAGCGCTGATTAGTGAAAACTCAATTTCAAGTAACGCCTTGACCGTTAGTTGGCTAGCACCACCGCCGCCGCCCACAAATGTAGGGCGACAAAGTCCCGCTTTTCCTGCAGCAGCGACGGAATCTCTGCGATCGAATTCCCCATTTACTCGAACTGAGTCGGCGTTATCCAGCGATAAAGATTTCGAGAGCGTAGTTTTGATGCGAATGAGACAAGCGGAAGAACGGAAACGATTGATTGAGCAGATGCAACTTGAAGATGAAGCAGGCCCAGGTAGCACGTGAATTCTCCGCATTATTGAATTTGTGGGCGCTGTAAAATAATGTTTTCTAGTTTCGTTCTCCTTATTTACTCTTTTCAGCATGATCGGCCGATCCGGATTATCGATCCGCCGATCCAATGGATCGGTTCCTGATCCGATCCGACTGCTGGATCGGCCGGATCGGCAACCAAACTTTTTCGCGCTTTTTCTGATGGAAAATGATAAAGTGTTGCATACTATGATGAGAAAGTCCCGTTTCTTTCTCTCATATCAGCATTTAATCCTCTTTAGGTGTTGGTTAGCTCTCCCATGTCTTTGGAGTGGTCTGATCGAGAGTTACAGCGAAGAAACAGGGCAGGTTAGTGAGAACTCAGTGCCAAACACGTCATTCCCACTAATCCTGTCCTGTATTTTTTGAAGCGGATCGGCCAGATCGGATCGGGATCGGGATCCAGACCCAGGGTCGGATCGGTCGATGCTGGGATCGAATTCGTTGTAGGGTCTCTGTGCTTTATTGCAGCAGGCCATTGGTTGGGTTATTGATTTATGATTTAGGGTGTGTTACTTTTGAGGGCAGATTCTAGATCATAATTTAGGGGACGTAAGGTCGAGACAAGAATTGGCACTAAAGTTGCAGTAGAAAGGGCGGGTGGCACATCACTTCTGTGAAGGAGATCTTTATCATCCCATCTTCCAAGCCTAGTCTCCTTTCCTGCGAGCCTGCCATTATCTGAAACCATCTCTTCTCGTCCACCGCTTACTGTACATGTCCAGCTGCCAGTGTGGTCATCTGTTGTCGGGTCACTAACTGCATTTTATGAGGGTCGTCTGGACCCCGGACATTCATATGCGATTCAAGTATAATGAACGGGTGGCCAGAGGCATTCCAATCTGGGACTTGTCCTGTGCGTTGTTGCTCGGTTTGGCGGAGGGGGCCCATAATGTTTAAGGTATATCGAAGTCGTGATGGAGACTGGTAAAACGATGGATGAAGGGGGCATGCACTTATCAAGTGATTGTAGCAAAGCGGCCGCGGTCGTGCGGTGGTTTGGCATTCTGCTACCCGTATTGCCTGGCAGCGAGTGGCTGGGCTTGTGCTAGATTTTATCCTCGGCCGAAGGGCGGTTTGCGAGCTATAAGCCATGTTAGGTGGAGTGAAATAACAGAAATAAGAGCTCTGCATAACAGCTAGCAACGGAATCTCACGAAGTGAGTATTGTAAGGAGCATTGGCCGTAGAAATGTAGAAGTACAGCAGCTCGGCCAGTACAGGTTTTAACATTAGATAGCCTGACAAATCTTGGTCATCTCGGAGTTGTTGAAGGATGAATATGTCCATGGCAGACCAGGTGAATCGATTTGAGAGAGTATGTTCGTAAAGATAAGCGTCGAATTCGAGACGCTGTTGCTAGATTCGATTGTATCCGTAGCAGAGAGAGTTCATGATTCTCCTTTTCCGGTGAGGATCCGCCCTAGGCGAGAAGGAATGAGCGAGAGAGAGTGGAGACCTCCCAGGCACTGTGACGCTAGAGACAGCAAAGCCCAGTATCCCGCGATTCCAGCATTCCGTGCCGATCAGAATGTCGACGATACGGGACGCGGAAGTATACGGAATAGTATCAGCTAGATCATAGGACTGAAGGAATGACTGTGCTTCAGATAGGGAGGATATCGGACGAACGTCGGATCAGCTATCTTGGAGATGGCATAAGCTGTGGTGCTGAGATCAAAACCATCGCGAGTGCGAATAGAGAAGGCTACGAAGCGAGAACTCAACGAATTCATGATGCCACCAAAAAAAGAGACGCGAATCTGCTCTGTACGGATAACAGGCACACCGCCTGGCGAATTCTGAAGAAGCGTAGGACCGTTGACTTGCAGAATCAAGAATAGCATGGCCATCGGGGAGTGATTTCGATGGACCAGAACGAGCGGCGACCTTAGCGGACAGCAGGAAGGAAGAGCAAAGAGGACTTTGAGCTATGCAAGACTTTGTTTGTCTGAAGGAGGGACCAGTCGTAAGGTGATACACAGTAGAAAAGGAAGAAGAACTACAGAGCGAATGATGATGCCTTCCATGGCAAGATGGGAAGTTCTTTGTGCTTTTGCGATCGCGAATGCGATGACTGCTAGAGCAAGCTAACTATTTGGATCATTCAGAGCCTTCGATCCCGTAGAACAAAAATTTAGCTAGGCGACAAAAACTTTTTAAATCGACTCGTCCTACACCAGAAAATTACAATGCTGTAGATTAGAGACGCCTAGCCGAATGGAAGGAAAGACTAAGGAGTGCAGTCCTGGACGAGGTAAGTGCACTCGAAGGAACCTTGGTATTGCCAATCCGCTAACACGCTGAAGTTCAGTCCAGATCATCGCACGATCTATCATGTGATTGGGCTTTCTACTGCTTCATGGCAAAGGGAAGAGGGGCCTCTAAAAAACTCCGAGTGCAAAAATATGAATGTGGAAGGCACGGATGTAGTGCATGCAAATCGATGTAAAGCCGGGTCCTTACTCTGCAGCACTCTAATCGTAAGTGCAGTATACTCCTTACTTAATCGATCAGGTCATTCTGGCAAAATTGCGAGCAAAGAGCGGACGGCGTACGGGACCGGACTGGCACTGGGATCGTCTCTATCGAATCTACTTCCCATCTCCCCATCGACAGTCGTCTAGCCACCTGTTTTCTCAGAGCCTCGATTGACGGTAAGTTAAACTGCACAGTAGGGTGGAAATCGAACAATCCAATCGCGCTCTCCCCCAGTCGCCCCGAGCTTGCATTTCCTCCAATTTTTCTTCAGTAGCCCTTAACGACGGCACCCACGAATTCGTGATCGATCAAATTCGGATTTTACACACCAGTGCGATCGAGCAATCCTTTTTGTGTTCTGAACACACTGGCTCAGATTCGTCTTGAAAACCTAAAAGTTTAGATCACTCAACAAAGACTGATATGAAGGCGCGGTAATAAACATGATTAGGATAGCATACTTGCTTGCGGCGAATAAGGGTTGACTGCTTCATACCCTCTAAATTGACGCATCGCATTGGGCCCAGCCAGGGGAGATCGATTTTTCTCTCCCACTCGCCATGGCCTACCAGGCGCCGTGGCTACAGAATGACGCAGGAGGAACCCGATTTTGATCATTGCTTCCGTATTGAACCCTGAGGTGCATCGTACCGGGTGTCATAAGCTTGGAACTGTTGGTAAAGCTTTCTATCATGTTCACACTGTTGGAGTACACCCGACAGATTTAGCTTTTTGAATTTTTATGAAGCTACAGCATAGCTATTTCACAAAGCATATGAAACACAAAAGGTTTCACAAGCCTGCTCAGTACCGCCAAGATCACGCTTCCTGTGGTCATTGCTTTTACAGACATACGCATGATTGATTCACAAAATCATGTCGCTGACGAAATGAGCAGTTGACTTCTCCACTGTATCCAAAATTGGTTCAGCTTTGCCACCAAGGCACGACTGCAAGAAACGTTCAGTCAATGCCCAAAAAGCCATGTTGTTTTCTGGTCTTCTAAATCCGTGCCCCTCGTCCTCGAATGTTACGTAAGTGACCGACACATTGTTGGCCTTTGCAGCACTCACGATCATATCTGACTCTTGCAATTTGACCCGCGGATCGTGGACACCGTGGGCGACGAACAAAGGACGCCTGATCTGGTCCGCGTGGAAAAACGGGGAAGCATCTTTCAACTTTTGGCGACCAGCATCCGTCATTGGGTCGGCTCCCAAACGACGTTTAAACATGTTGAAGGCCGGAGTCCAGTAAGGCGGGAGGGTTCGCATTAGGGTCAGTAAATTCGAGGGGCCGACAGCGTCAACAGCGCAGGCGTACAAGTCCGGTGTGGTGGTCAAGCCAGCTAAGGCTGCGTAACCCCCGTAGCTGAACCCAGCGATGGCCACACGGTCCGCTTGGGCTATTTTCTCCTTTATGGCCCAATGAACAGCATCGGTCAGATCCTGTTGCATTCGTCGACCCCATTGACCGTCACCGGCATTAGCAAAGGCCTTACCAAATCCCACTGATCCCCTGTAATTGCATTGTAGGACGGCATAGCCACGGTTGGCCATCAGTTGGGCCTCGTTGTGGAAACCCCAGCGATCACGGGCCCACGGACCACCATGCACAAACAGCACCATTGGTAAGGGGTGGGTTGGACGGAAACTACGATCTGGATTGCGCACAGAGTCAGCGGGCAAGGAGAGGTAGCATAGCTCGGTCCAGCCATCATCAGTTGGCACTTCGATGGCACGACGGTGAGCTAGCTCGTATCTGGAACACAAGAGGGTCAAAGACGAAGATCAAATGGCCATTGTGTCCCTTACCTGTTCAAGTGCTCATTTTTGCTGAACAAGTAAGTCAAAGTGGGGGCACGATATATCCAGTAGGACACAGGAGCATTGTCCGTTTGAGTCACCACCAACCACACTGAGAAATCGTGCGATGCGGACACGATGAAGGGTTCAGCATGAGCCGGAAGGGCAGCCCTCAAGTGTCTCCATGCAATAGCTGCCGCTCTATGTTCTTCGCGTTCGGCGACTTCGCTTCCAGCGGGCACCATGGCTTGTCGTGGTCTCAAATAAGACTCGTAGACCAACAAGGGACGACCCGTTGTAGGATGGAAATTGCAGGCGATCAGCTCACTTGACGTTGGCTCGTACAATACTTTACGCGACCCCGTGACCAAGTCTTCAGACACCAGCACTCCCTTATCCGACTCGGAGGCATCTATCCAATACAAGATTGTGCCCGAGGAGTCCACTTGCAAGGGTGTGGATGAACTGGTCTCGTCCGGCTTCACTGACCGTAGCAAATGGATCTTTACCATTTTGAAACCGGGCGGTGGTGGTCGTTGGCCGAGCGTATGATTTACTTCTTCCTTATCTACCTTGTAGTAATCAACACCGCCCTCCTTGTTCTCCTTGGCCAAAACGCGTAGAGCGAACGAGTCGTCGAACAAGGCACCGCCGTAGCAAGCGGTGTTTTCGAAATACAAGGAGCGCCTTCCGGTTCGAATATCGACGAAGTAGTAGTCATGGCAGGATTGATTGCGATTGTTCAGGGCAACCACGACTCGGTTGGGCTTGGAAGCACTCATGTGGATCAGGTGGGCGCGGACCCCAGTGGATGGCGTTAAGAGACGTGGTTGACCAGCTCTGGCTCCCTTGGTACTGACAGCAAAGAGCCGATAGTTTTCTTCGCCAGCCGTGTCCTTAAAAAATGCACGTCCAAAGTGTCGTCTTGCAAGACTCGACTCAAGCATACAGTACCCACCTGAGAGTACAAAATGGTTTGTGCCCCATCAACATCGTGTGCCCATGTAAGGACATTAATTGGTCGGCTCTTTTGCTTGGTCAAGGGGTATGGGGGACCAGCAGGGATCAGACGGCGGATCCATACATTGGTGACACCCATGTAAGGAGCTAGATAAGCCAGCGTACGTCCATCAGGGCTTAGTCGGACGGACCTGTAGTCATCACCACCGATGAGTAAGGCTCGTGGAATCAAAATAGCGGAGTTCTTCGACTGTTCGTGGGAGCTATTCCCAAAATGGGGATAGACGCTAAATCCAAGTACGCTTGGAGCTAGCACAAGCAACAGAGGGAAGATTGGCATGATTGCAAGAACAGCCAAGAACTGTCCAGGCTGTGAGAAAGAGGGAGCATTTATATTAAATTCCCACCACACCCTCCACCAATCTGAAGCCATATGTACCAGCTTTAGCCTCTTTTTCTGTTTACTATATACGGAGTTCAAAGCAGCGACTAACCTGTGCCATTCAAATGTACATAAGCAAAGACAAACTGAACCAGATGCTCGAAAGGACGAGCACTATTTGCCAGCACACATCATGATGCGAACTTTTTGGCGAAATACACTTCATTAGACTAAAGTTGCCGCCTTCATTCCAGTCTCTCGGTCCATGGTAGCTGCAGAGAGCAGGTGACCAGAAATATGGGTCAAAGGAAAGCTGCAGTCTGAAATCATGGTGTGGTAACCCAGTCCAGTCGGACCGTGTCTCTTTTCTTCGACCTTAAGGGGCATTGCCACGTCATGATTTATCCATAGCCAAGCACCATAGAGCGCACTCGAAGGCTAAGGAACACTTATTTGTCAATCATTTTTTACCAAGACGGGAGTCGAACCCTCTCCTGTCAGTGCGCGCCCAGCGTGGGAGGCAGCCACCTTAACCCGTTAGGCCATTGCTGCCAGATAGAGACATTGCATCTAGGAATACGTACATCGATCTAAGGAAAAATGAAACCTAAGCAATTTGAAAATAGACCGTCACCTTTTATGCATGCGCGTGAAATCTACACAAACCTCATGTCATGTGGATAGCCTTTCCATATTGACTTACAATATGAGGAAACACCGCACGTAAGACCTTTGAGAGTCTCGCGGAAGTCCCTCGAAGAAAGACCTAGTCGATCCTTTGTGCTATTCTTCGTCTGGAGGAATATCGATAAGTACTTTGCGCATGCCTCTGGCAACATACCAGTGAATAGGGGGCGGTTCTGAGTATTCTGAGCATAGGGCACTATATTCTGCTCCTTGTAGTCAATCTAACCCCGCCATTGTTTCAAAACAGGGCTAGAGATGAGCCTCTGTATACTTCAAACTGTAGTACTTCGGAAACGCTGTGATTATTTATTTGCACTCACGACTATTAATTTTTATGGCACAATCCTTTACAGTTTCTATGGCAAAACTTAAACCTCTTCAGTATCGTCTTCATACTCGATCGAATCATGCCAGGTGCTTCTCGCTGTAGCCGTTTCTGCCATCATGTTCATGTACTTAGAAAATAACTTTGACCCAAGATCGGAGGGGAAATTTCCAAGATTAGTTCTTCTCGTCATCAGCCAGCGGAGACCGGACGAATAACCAACTAAACATAACAAAATTGTAGGCTCATTACTCAATCTGTCAATGATCATCTTACCTGCACCTGCATCAGCACCCTGCTCTGGTCGAACTGGACTTTCATACACACCCAGTGCAAGACCAAGAAAGCAAAGTCCTAACAGGAAAGAGCAAGATCGGGCATTCATAGCGCCGGCGCAAGTGACAGGAGAAAATCTGTAATGAGGCCAGAGGAGGAAGCTCTTCTTATAAAGCCCGTCCGCCCACCCGTCCAGCTACTACTGGATGCATTGTCGGCTGAAATCTCTCGACATGAGTGCATATTAGTGAAATAACGACAATCATAATTGCTTCATGCTAACAGCAGGGAGACGAGGACATGACATTTCGACTTTGAAGTTTGGGGGCGTGAAGCCTGTATGTACGCTTGACCTTTCCTCTTCGATCTCGCACCGCTCGAATAAGTCAACCCAAACAGCCCCTTCGACCTCTGTAGGATAGGAGCATCATTGAAGGAAACACTAGGATTTGCCATGTCATCCCGAGCAGGTGTTCCTGCGCTACGAAACATGAGCAACATGAAGACCTGCAGTTATAAGGCAGCCTACATTGGGTATGTCATGGATCCATTCATTAAGGCCGCACAGAGCTCGTTGTTGAGGGGAAGGGGATTCAGGCTGAAAAGTCATCGCACTTCAACAGGTGGTAAGCATGCGTAACAGTCGCAACTATATTTAGTAACAACGGCCGAGTATTGGCCCAATGGGTTAGAGCGTCTGCCTCTCACGCCAGGTGCGCACTTTGAGGGGAGAGTTCGACTCTCGCCTGGGTATAAAATTATTGTCCATTTATGCATTTGTCAGCCCTCGAGTGCGCTGTATAGTGCTTGGCTATGGATTAACTATGATATGATATGATGCTCATCGGATCCTGCGGGCGATGTTCGCAGTCATTTGTCATGTCGCAAATTCGATATTGATCCATTCTAACCTAGAAAGTCTCCATTTCAGGACTCTACCTCGGCATGAAAAAGTACGAAATTCAGTCTACAGTGGGGTAGCTTAATTGTCCTGCAACCGGATGCATTAATTCTAATAATAAGGGCTGAAGCAAAAGCATTCAATGACCATCCCAAGACTGGACATGTCTGAAGCAGATTTACTTTGATGACACAACGTCTCTAGTCACACGTCGGATTAACTGAAGCATGATACGGCATAAAAGAACTAGCACATGTCCGACGCAGTCTGCGATCAGTTCATATTCCCGCACTTTTAGCCCGCAGGGGCTCTTTATAACAGAGCTAGCATGTGCGCAAGTGGGCCGCACATCTTTTTTTTAAGCAAAATACTCTACTTTAGAAAGAAATAGATAGGAATATCGATAGACCCATTTGTTTTTTTGGATTCTCTGCCAACTTTGCTCCTTTTGCTCAGTAAATTCTTGTGCTCTAAAGCACTTTTTGAAAAATGTGGAATTTTTCCTTGCTCTGCAAAGGAAACTTTTCGAGGCGATTTTCTTCGTGGATAAAGACTTCTCCAAAATCGACTCCCACGACCTCTGTCGACCCAGAAGCCTTATTTTTGGACATCCGAGTGCAAACACTCTTGAAGAAATTAACAGGACTTTCGGCGGCGAAGGTGTTCAGGCTTCGTCAACACGATGGGAAACCGGAGAGGCCGTCGTACCGATTAATGACTCGGGAAGAATTTGATGAAGTAAGTGCCTACGGTTAGCGACGGCTTAGCAGGGTCATTCCGGCAATTTTCTACTTCAGATTCAACAAAAAGTGGCAGAGCGTGCAAAAGAGCGACTGCAAATGCCGCCCTTCAAGAATCCTCGCGAAGAAGAGTCTCAGTTGATCGCTAGCGATCCAGAAATTGCGGGCGGAGACACAGCGAAGATGGTCTTTTTCGACATTTCGCCCGGCCTCAATCCAAGAGTAAGCATTATCGAAAGCATTCGTCTCTTGTCTGACGAATCCTCATTTCAGGACAGATTGGCCCTGGTTCGAGAAACGGACGGCCGACTGAGGACAGGCACTGGCGCTGAACGGGACCGTCTCTATCGAACCTACTTCCCGTCTCCACATCGACCAGTCGTCGAGCCACCTGTTTTCTCAGGGCCGCCATTGACGGTAACTTCTCCCCTAGCCCCCCGGAGCTCGCATTTCCTCCACTTTTTCTTCAGGATGCCCTGAACGAGGGAAAACACGAATTCGTGCTCGACTTTGCCTGCTGGTATTTCGAACCCGACGATCCTAAATACGTCACGGTAAGAGTGCCCACTTTCGACTGCAGCTGCGACTCCTTAGATGCATCTCTCGTGTTCTAGGTCTGCTCGACCGTTTACGACCATCTCGACAGCACTGGCCGCCACGACGCCCTCTGGTCGACAAGGCACTACGGCCCCCTGGTCTTCTACCTGGTCATCAACAGACAGGTCGATAATCTGCTCGTCAGCCTGCTGAACCAGCGAAAGTAAGTATATCACCTGGGCCTCCTCGTCTCCCTGCAACCATCCTTTTCAGACTCGCAGAAAGTGCGGACGTGGTGCGACTGTATCGCCTATGCAATCAGGGGTGCAAGACCGATGATGCAAAATCCGATTTGGACTTGGTCAAGGTGAGCTGACAGGTTTTTTTTTTGGGGGGGGGGGGGGGCCTGGTGCTCCGAGCAGAAAATGCACTCAACTGCATTACTCCAAACTTTCTGAGTGACGTTTCCTGCCTCTCAGACAAGACTTGGAAAATTTAAATTTCCTGGGGGACATGCAGAGGAAAACAGGGAAAATATAGAAATGACAAAATAATCTATGCCAGATTGACGAGTGGAAATCCTTTTCAGAACTTTGTTATTTCCGACTCGATGGATCGGAATCGATTGGAGAACGTCGTGCAAGCCTTCGAAGAAGCTAGCAGGACAGAGGACACTGCACTCGGCATGAAATCCTCGTAGTGCCATTCCTTGGTTTTAGGTGTGTAGTTCAATAAAACTTGTTTCCTTCCTTGGGCATGTCACGTTTGAACAACTGGTTGAGTGCCGAATTCTTAAGCGGTGCAGCGTGCGGACAGTGTGAGCCTCGTCTCTTTTCAGTCTTTAGGACCTGATCGTCAATTTCGAGAAAATCATCATTTCTCCAAGCTAGCCTCCGGCTGGGTAAGCACAGGCCCGCTGACTTTTTGCTTCCGTTATGTGATTTCCATTTTCAGAAAGAAGTATGCCCCGTCGGAGCGTGAATGCTGTGCGTCGTCGTCAAGCAGCGGCTGGCGGCGACAGTCCGCCCGCCTCGACCGGCTTCACTCAAATCAGGGACACCCACCGAAACCAGCCTCGCTCGTCGTACCTGCCGTCCGACCAGTGGGCGCCCAGCGCGGCCACGGCGTTCCAGATTCTCGTCTCGATGCGGCTGTCGGCCGCGATTTGGTCGCCGATCTCGGACTGCGACGAGGTGTTCAACTACTGGGAGCCCCTGCACTGGCTGCTCTACGGGGACGGACTGCAGACGTGGGAGTACAGTCCCACCTACGCCATACGCTCCTACGCCTACATCGGCTTGCACTACCTGCCCGCGCAGCTCTACCGTCTCCTGCTGCCCAACACCAAAGTGAGCACCTTCTTCTGCGTCCGCTGCCTCTTGGCCTTCGTCGGCGCCTGCTCGGACGTGCTCTTCTACTCGAGCGTGTGTCGCAAGTTCGGCAACGGCGTCGGACGAGTGACGCTGTGCCTACAAGCCCTGGGCGCCGGCTATTTCGTCTCGAGCGCCGCCTTGCTGCCCAGCAGCTTCGCCTCGGTCATGACTGCCTCGGCCTTCGCCTTCTGGATGCGATCGTGCGACTTTGCGGCGGTTGCGTGCGTGGCAGTGAGCTCGTTGGTGGGCTGGCCATTTGCCGCCCTGCTGGGGGCGCCCATAGCCCTCGACATGCTCCTCTTCCCCGCCGCCCCCGGCTCGACGTCGAAAGGGCGTCGACGACTGTTCGTGGTCTACTCGATGGTGGCTGGCCTGGCAGTGGTCGCAGCGTTGGTCGTGTGCGACTCGATATTTTACGGCAAGCCGACGCTGGCGCCCCTCAACATCGTCCGCTACAACATGTTCACCTCGCACGGACCCGACTTGTACGGCGTGGCCCCCCTCAGCTACTACGTCCTCAACCTACTTCTGAATTGGAACCTGGCCGCCCCGTTGTCCGTGCTGACTCTGCCGACCACGGCCGTCGTCTCCTGGCGCCACTACGGCTCGGCATTGTGGCGCCTAATCAACTACAGGCAGTGGATGTCGGTGGTGATGGTCCAGCTGGCCTACTGGCTGTGGTTGGCAGTCTTCTTCCGTCAGCCGCACAAGGAGGAGCGCTTCCTCTACCCCGTCTACCCCCTGCTCTGCTTGTCGACCGCCCTGACTGTGGACTCGTACGAGCGTCTGGCTCGCTCTGTGGTCAAGAAGTGGCGATCAGTGCTCGTCGACGCGCCCATTTTGGTCTGCTTGGTCGTGTTCGCCCTGCTTTCCATCTCCCGCTCTTTCGGCCAGCACCGCTACTACCACGCCCCCTTCGACGTGTACATGGGCCTGAATGAGCGACTGTCGGGCGGCGAGCATCCGAAGCCGATTGTGAACGTGTGTGTGGGCAAGGAGTGGTACCGATTCCCCAGCTCCTTCTTCCTGCCCCAACAGGCTCGTCTACAGTTTATCAAATCCGAGTTCGCTGGCCTGCTGCCCAAGCCGTACCCGTCCGTGGCTGCTGGGGACTGGCCGTCTGTGCTAAACGCGACGAGGAGCGTGCCGAGCCACATGAACGACATGAACAAGGAGGAGCCCTCGCGGTACGTGCCAGTCTCGCAGTGCGACTACCTCGTCGACCTGGAGGTGCGGGGCGACGATGGCCGCTCAGTGCACGAACCCAACTACAGTGCCGACGGGGCGACGTGGACTGTGCTGAAGACGGAACCGTTCCTGCTGGGCGCCCGGTCGAGTAGCCTGCTCAGGGCATTCTACATTCCCTTCGTCAGCGAGAAGTACTGCGTGTTTGGACATTACAACTTGCTCGAACGAAAGATAGTCTGATCTGTTCGTTGTTGTGACATGCATGAACGTTGTGTTTGATTCTGGTTTTCTGCTCTCGCTGTTTGAATAAAATGATAAATTTGTGTGTGAAGAAAGAACTTTTGTGCGGAATCTCGCGTAAGGTCGATTGCCAGTCGAGTTCTCTAGTTACAGCGGAAATGGGGGGACACAGTAGAGCGGCTGCCGTGGATGAAAGGCTGTAAAATCGCCTGACGGGCTGGTGTTTGCTGATGCATTTTTTGCTTGCTTGCTTGCTTAATGATGCAAAATCTGGGGCATTGACCGATAGCGGACTGGTCGCTCGTGCAGGAGGCGTTGGGAGCCTTGCCAGGCTGACTCCTGGACTGCCTCAGGCATGCGAACTAATGACCAACATGTCCAAGATACCATTGAAGTCACCAATGCGCTTTTGTAGGCTCACTTTTCGAATGCCTATGTTGTGACCATTGCCGCTTGGGGGCGCCTGAGATTCCTGGGGTGTGGCTTGGGCAGTTGGCTCGGCGAGGAGGAGCCAGGGCGGTATAAGAGCAGGCCGCCGGGAGAGATTGGGGCTCTCCCTTGCTTGTTTTCGCTCGATTCGGTTTCCATCTGTTCTGAATTTGCGGGGAGCCACCCCTTTCGTGTGGTCCACCCCATGGGCAGAATCGTGGGGCAGGCCAGGCGCCCGCCAGGGACTTCGATTAGCATACTCTCAAGGGGCCTCTGCGGTCGTCGTTTCCTTTGGTTCATACTGGAAGAGTCCAGGAGTTGACTCCAGGGCAGGTACTTGGTTTGTCTGCGGATTTGTCTGTGGGTAAGAGCTAGGACGGCTGAGATATCGTCGTGCATTGTTGTGCTTCGTAAAGGATCCTCTGGTGTTGACAGAAGTCTTTACTGCGCCATCGACAGTGGAACTGTTCGCCAGCGTAGGCATCTTAGGGCCGGGTGCATTCGACCAGCAGCCAGGCTAGCGTATCATTGCACAGAGCAGTTGCAGGCACCCTTGGGAGGCACGGCATACACGCCTAGGGGTTTGTTGAGGAATCGGGGTCTTAGTGATCGATACTCTGCAGGAATAAGCCTTTCTATCAGGCTTGGGCTATTGAAGACCTTGGACCGCTCGCTTGTAACATCAGCCTGAACCCGCCGGTACGAGCGCGAAGAAGATCTGTCACGTTTGCTCGAACAACAACATTACATCGATATATTACACCTACGTGGTCGAATACCGAGGCGAGATCGATGTCGAGGTGCGAGCACAGTCGCCCATGGCCACTCAGTGTCTGCAACTGGGGACTGGCGGGCGAGGTGACTGATAGACACAGCACTGCTTTTCATCTGCGTCATTTCTCGGATGCTGTCAGTCAAAGACCTGTGAAACATCAACCTGCCTGACTGACGTGCCGCCATGCTCGCGGGCTGGATCACAGGCAGCAAGATTGTCACCTCCATAGCCTGAGTTACAGGCATCTGGCTGATGCAGCTGACGTTGCTGTTGACTGCTGAGCTTGTAATCGCAGCTCGATGCAAAACAGGGGTGTGCTCCTCGGGTGGGACATGTCGTTGCCCCTGAGAATGTGAATACACTACTGGCCAAAATTAACTTCCACCCTTTGCGCACTGATGTATTCAACTTCTTGTGCCTGCATCATTGCAGATAATGATTACACTATCATGAAACTTACATCAGTGGAAAGAAAATTTAATGCTGAACAAATCAAAAAACATTTCTGAGAATCGACAAAATATTACGTAATCTCGATCAATATTTCGTCGGCCCTCCTTTGTTGTCCTTTGTAACTGGTTTCTTGGCACATCGATACGCCTGGTATCCAATTTCTTTCAGTCGGCGACGCACAGTTTGCCTACTGATCGAAATTCCAGATGAATCGCTGAAATCTTCTGCGATCGATCCGAGCGAGCTTTTTCGCTTGCTCTTCGCAATCCTTGTTAGCTGGCGATCGTCGCGATTGAGTGGTTTTTCGAGGTCGTCCTTGGCCAGATAATCGTTTGACGGATCCCGTTCGCTCATATTTTGCCAAAAATTTCCGAACTGCTTGATCGGATGGTATAAAATCGTTGTTCGATTTGGTTTTTTTCCAATTCCTCGACAATTTTTTTTAATTTCAATCCGCTCTTGTGCAGCTGAATAATCTTTCCAGCTACTGTACCAATTCCGATATGTTTTGACGTTTCCGAACATCTGTAATAGAAAACACATAGGTAATTAAAAATCATACAGACAACACAGATTGCCAGAAATTAATAAAATCGATCATGCATGGATCGACCAAAAATCGATATCGATTTTCAGATCCACAGAGCGGATCAGTCGCAAAAATTATCAGGGAAAAGCGCAACAATGTTATAGATACAAATCAAAACAAAAAACCACTCACTTTCAGCCATTTTGATTAATTTAAAAAGTAAATTGACGAAGTTGAGAAAGGTTCGAAAACCCGAAGAAGCAACTTTTTAACCAGTTGTCGTTAGAACTTGGAAGCGATTCTCCAAAAGTGTTACAACTGACTAATCTTGCAAATTGATGCCACAGATATTTTCGTAGAAACATGAATTCTCCAGCCAATGGCATCAAGCACACACGTCTTCGAGCCGCCTAGGCTGAGCGCAGTGTTGCCAACCTGAAACAACACGACCGGCGAAAGCTGAGATAAAAACCGGCGACAAAACAAGTGACCGGCGACAGAAAACCGGCGATCATAAAATGCATCAAAACACAGTGCTACTTTGTATACTTTTACTTCACATCAGCAACTCGTGCATTTCGCATTACCGAAAAACAAACATCGCCTTTTGCTGCCACTTCCTATAGGACTGTTTCAACAAGCACTGTAATCATGAATTCTTTCCCAAATTTTAAAACTGTCTCCGTCAACGACCAACTCTTCTGACCTCTCTTATGATCGTATATATTTTCCTAAAAGCGACCTTGGAGTTTTTTGATGGCAGATTCGTCTTCTTCAGGGTTCAAACTATTGGGGAATGATTTTCCCAGGTTTTTGAGACAATAATCCGATCTTTCTACTAACATTTTTACCCTGACCTAGACTTGGTAGAAGAATTTTTAACTGGTTACATCTCCTAATCATGACATTTACAGATGAAGCCGTTGAAGAAGATGAAGCGATACCAATCCTTTAAACCCCTTCATATTGTAAAAACGCCAAACTTTAAGCCTTAAAATGCAGCCTCTCAGTTTCTTCTAAATTTGGCTCTGAACCTACCATTTTCCCTGAGTTTTACGGGGAAAATAGGAAATTCCCTTGAAAAGTGTTCCAACCTTATATGAGCCGTATTTTTGCAAATTATCCAAGAGAATGGACGAAATGCTCAGGCATGACTTAGCCAGTAGGTATAATAACCTAAAGTGATGGGGCTGCAGGGCATCTAACGACGTACTGCCCAGAAAGTTCGAAACGAAATAAAAAATAACTAGATAAGCGTTTCCAAATTTTTAAGCAAAAAAAAAGGGTGAGAAGAGGAAAAAGGAGATACACAGCAAGCTTGTGGACTGGGTTTAAATAATATGTCCGTACTTGGCACAGAAAAAGAGAATGCGTCAACATCAAAGCTGGCCAAAGCCAAAGTTTACACACTGTAGTGCTGGAGAGGGGAGCTTCCAGAACCGGCGACAAAACCGGCGATATTGAGGCTGACCGGCGAACGGAACCGGCGAAGGTACCCGACCGGCGAAAAACCGGCGACAGGGTCAAAAACCGGCGACAAATCGCCGGTTTCCGGCGAAGTTGGCAACACTGGGAGCGGCGGCAGATTTGAACGTAGTCCATCTAATTGCGCACATAGTAGTGTAATTTATGAGTTCCACCAGCCTGGTCTCAGGCAGAAACCTTGTCCGAGTTCAAGGAGTTTGATCACAAAACACAAAAGAATTCACAAACACAGAAGAACAAGCTGTAAATTTCTATAGAAATCCTGCTCAAAGATTTCAGCTGCTTCTGTCTTGTGGTCAGGAAGAGAAGATTAAAGTGACCAATACTGTACACATGCTGACCCTTTCCTGCGCGTTGCGATATGTTGCATTTGTCATGTAGCTGTTCCTGACCACAAGGTCACATCGGTTCATGGCATCACGTCCAGTTTGAGTCATGGTACAGCATGTGATCCAAAAAAGCTAAATTTGTTTCGAACAGACATATATCGACCCCAACTATACTCGTGCACTACGCATCAGATTATTTGCTGCTCGGGTGATAACGATAGCTATGCAATGTTGGCTGCAATGTGCAACAAGGTGTTTTACGCGCACGATCATTCTGATATGACAGTCTGTAATATCATAGTCATAGGTACAGCATGCGAGCGGGTGTACTCTATTGATCGTCGGAAAGAAATGCTTTGCACACCCCATTGTGCCCAGGACTTAGGAGCCAATATGTCTTCATCGAGCCTTTACCCTGAAAAAGGAGAGATCCTGGAGATGCAGAGCGGCCACAGTAACCACGATACCTTGACATCGATCTCCCCTCGATACTCCGTCACAAAGCCGTTTGGAAAGTGGGCCATCAGGAGCGCATTGGTGCTGTTGGAAATCTGGATCTTGTTCGGTGTGGACGTGGACTCCATCCGCGCGGCCGTGTTGACGGTATCGCCGAACACACAGTATTGGGGCATCTTGGAGCCGACCACCCCTGCAGTGACTGGTCCCGAATTGACTCCAATTCGTATCCGCAGCTGTTGGCTGGGGAGGTGGGGTATCTAGAAAAGCGGAGTTGTAGGAATTCCTAAAGGATGGTGCTGACACACTTTTTGTTTCGAATTCGAGTGACATCAAGTCACCACTCGAGGCCCCCGGGTCAGTTAAAGGATCGACAAAAATGGCAAACTTCCTTGTATTGATGATCATGGCACGCAGACTCACCGTGAACTGAGAGCATGCTTCCAGAAGGGCCAGGGACAACTGGCATATGTTTCTGCAGTGCAACATTCCATTTCGATTTGGCAATCCAGAGCAGACCATGTACGCGTCCCCTGAAATGGCCAAGTGGGACTACTCCTGTGATGCCTTCCTCAGACCCTTACCAATCGTGTCCACCTTGTACACATCGTATTTGTCTATGATCGAGTCGAAGAGCACCCACAGATCGTTCAGTAAGGACATGACCTGCAGAGGGCTCGACTGGGCTGAGATGGTTGTGAAGCCGACAATGTCGCTGAAGTAGACTGACACGCATTCGAACGACTCGGGTGCCACAGACTGCCCCGTGAACAGTTTCTCGGCGACCACGGGTGGCAGCACTTCGTTGAGAAGATCCCGCATACGTTTGGTCAACTGAAGAAGATGCTCGTTAAGCCGAGGACCACACCCCGAGGGCACTCGGACAGGGGCCCCCTGACAAGTCCATAACTTACCATTTTCAACTCCAAAGTCCTCTCCTCCACTTTCTCCTCCAGCGTGTGGGCATAGTTATCCATGGTCTCCATCATGACATCGACGATGCCCTTGCCCCTGCCAGCCGCCCTCGACCCCTTGCTCTGTTTGACGTTGCCCATGTCGTGCAGCAACTTCTGAATCCTGGCAAAGCTCGGCCTCATTTTGGGTTCTGGCTTCAGACACTGCTCGATCAGCTGCACGATGATTTTGGGTGTCTGGGCCGGTATAGCCGGCAGCTGTGGAGGCGGGGGACTGTTCGCCTTTGAGAACTTGGTGTTGAAGAAGTCTGTGTAGGAGAAGTTGTGCATTTCGGCCTCGACGGAGTATGGCAGATGACCGGAGTAGATCTGGACTAGCAGATAGCCGAACGAGTATTCGTCGGCGTGTTTCAGTGCCGAGACCAGTGTTCCTTCAGTCTGGGCAGTGTGCCCTTTCCCCATTTCAATGACGGCAGGGTCGGCGTAGAGCAGACGTACAAGACACTCCTCGTCCGTGATCTCGTCCGGCTTGTATTCGACGCCCAGCAGCGGCCCTTTCGATCGCCGTGCATTGCGTCTGTCTGCGAAACACAAGGCGGTGCTGTGCCACTCGGCCACTTTGACTGACCAACTCGAATCCAAGTAGCACGTCAGCGAGCTGAGACGACCCGAAGCCATGTTCCGTTCGTGCAAGTAGGCCAGGGCTCGGGCCACGTCCAAACACAGAAACCGTCGTATGTTGTCCGTGAGACGGTATCGACACGTGCCGAGTACGTAGTGCAGCGTGCCTTGGGAACAGTGCTCGGTCACCACGTACTGCTTGGCGTCGCTGTCGCAGAACACGCCCAGAATGGTGGCTAGGTTCTTGTGTGCACCGCAGCTTCTGAGATCGGTCATCAAGCGCTTGGTTTTGGTAGACCAGTTGATGGGCGGGCATCGGTGCAGGTTCAGGTGGACTAGGCTGACTGCATTGCCGTCCAGCTCGCCAGTGATGCACAAGTCCTGGAAGGGAGGTGCATTAATCACATTTTTCAAAGTCAGCAGAATGCGGACTTTGAATGGAACCCGTTTCCACTTTAGCCTGCAGCCAGTGTCGTAACGCGCCCACTTGCTCGGCCACTATGTACAACTAATCGACTGTCACCGTTTGTACCCACTCGGAGCATTGCTTCTATAGCACTCTATTATTGGGGATACGCTGCTTCCTAGTTTCCTTCTAACACTTATGTTTTTTGTGCCCAGAAAGAGTTTCAAGAAAACTACCAGGAATCGAACTATTTACAACAGGTCAAAGTAATAGGCCTGCTGTAAGTTGACAAGAAACTTTTTTTGATTTTAGCGGAACGACCCTGCTAGTGAAAAAACCATGCTAAAATTGCATTTCTAATTCTGACTCGTGAGCTAATAAGAACTCTATCAAATTGGGTGAGAATTACAGGGTCATCACACGGACACATTACTAAATGGCCGTGAGGGGCCTGAGCACTTGGGCTTCTCGTTCTGTATGTCTCATTCACGATCAGACCAGTCGATAGCACCCTGCAGTCGACACTGCTTTCCTTGGAGTGATGAGCTTCGAACCCCAAGTGGTGCTCACCTTCTTTTGACTTCCGTTTCTCCACTTGGAACACCTCAATGCTGGATGGTCTATGGTCAGGTGTGCGAACGCAACTTGGCTTTATGGTTCCTCCGGGTTAACTATGGGTGAGCGACAATACAAAATATTGACCTGGGTCAGCGCGGCTTGAGTGAGAGACACCATGGATGAGCGGCAATGCACTGAGAAAAACTTAAAATAGGTTACAGAAATTCGAATTTGAATTGGCCAAGGACGTGGAACGACGTTGCGAGCCGCACATGGGCGCTGGCGGAGGCAGGATGAAACTGATCTACCTGCAGGCCATGCTCAAGAAGCGCTGATGGAAGAAGACAAACGATGTGACTGGTGATGTGATGCTCGATGCTGTCACGGATGCTCATGCGATCAAGGAAATGATACTCGCCGAATGAACGCGCTTGGAGCACTTGTGAATCCACGACCATCAGAACAGCCAGAAATTTGAGTGCAAGATATGCCATCGCGGTGATGGGGGGACACGTTTGAACACTCCTTGGCAGGGTTACTTGTGTCGATCGGCGCTGAGAATGGAGAAAGCTACCGTCCACCTTTGACAGGGTCTTCTGTTTATACTGCCCTGCAGATGAACTACCCACACCTAACAGTATGTACAGCATATGGTATCATTGTGGCCATGAATGATGACAGTTATACCCAAACGATATGGCTGCGTCAGATGTCAGAGTTGGCAGCAGCAGGTGTCCAAAATTAGTCATGGTTTGGTGGGTTTGTGAATAGTTTGCTCCAGACCAATGGCTGCTATGCCTGCTGCTGCTGTCGAAGACTCTCTCTTCAAAAAGTGGAAGCCAGAAACATTATCTTAGCTAAATCAACAATCCATCACTGGTTTTTGCCGATGCTCTCATTAGCAATGGCTTCGGACCGCTCTGGCCCTGCGTCGCACTGTCAAATAAATTAATCTAAGCATGTTTGGTACTTTCCAAATTCAGTATTAATCAGGATTAATATGTGTTATAAGCACAGCATGCAGGTCATATTTCCTCGCTCGTCCGTCCGCTCGTTCGGTCGCTCATCCGTGGTGTCGCTCATTTAAGCCACATTGACCGGGGTCATCTCTTGTACATTGTCGCTCACCCATGGGAACCCCTTTCCTCCTCTAAGCTAACCTCAAGTGCTGCGGGTCGAGCCCAAGACGAGCAGTTATCTAACAACACTAAGCAGCACTGACTGATGAGCATCGAGCCACCGCATGAAACTACGCCCAGCGCCCCTTCGGCCCCATGACCAACAGTGTTAAAATAGTGGTGCTCTATTGGTCACGTGTCACTAATGGCCCTCGGAGCTCAGAAAGTGTCCCAACCCTCGAAACCACTGGGCCTATAGCCAAGCCATCCAACTATCGAGCTCAGGCCTACCTTCAACTGCGCTACATTTGTCCCTTGAAACGACGATCTGGCAGTCGAAAGAGATGAGTCGATGGAAATCAGGTCATTGTCCTTGCCTTCCTTATTCTGGGTGGCCGCCATATGCGAGCGAGAGGAAGATAATACTGCCGAAGAGGCACTTTTGCCCTTTCGCCTGCGGCTGATGGTGTCGAATCGGATACGGCCGATGGGGATGAGCCACTGGGTGACATCGGCTCTCTTCCGTCTGTGGTAGTACATGTAAGCATAGACCACGGTGAGGAGGAGGAAGGCGCCTCCTATGCCTAAGAAGGCCAATAGCCACGGCTGGATGGACACCTTAGAGCGCAAGCTCGCCATGTACTCGTCGTACATGGGTCGGCCATCGCAGGTGATGTTCTTGAGCATGCCCTTGATAACGGTGACCAGCCGCGGCACGATGGGGACATAGCCCAGCTTGATGTAGTGGCTGTCGGTTCCGTCTTCCAGCATCCATTTCGTGAACCCTACGACTTCCCTGGCCACGCAGCAGTCGTCCTGCCCAGCGAACGTGGTGTCCATGGTCACGTAGGTGATCGAGGTCATGGGGTACGCGTTTGGTGAGGACAGGTCCTCGTCAGTGATGCCAATCGAGTTGTTTGGTGTCTGCTCGACGGAGGCTCTATCCAGGTAGTTGATCATGGCCTGCTGCTGGGCGGCTGTGGTTGGCTCGGTCACATGCCACTCCTCATCGGTCAGCAAAGTGACCATGGTCACCGAGTCGGCGTACTGTTTTATACTGGGCACGGTGATGTAGCCGATAGTGTTCATCACTGATGACACGATGCCCACTACTCCCACCACGTCCCTGGCGTAGTATCTGATCACCCCCTGCGGCCAGTTGGTCGAGTTGCAACAAGTGTCATTCACAAAGCTAGGGCCGTAGTAGCTGCCATATTTGGATTTCCAAGCGGGGCTCACATCCTGCAGGAATCGGGTAAACAAGCCCGTCGATGTTTCGCCTTCTTCCGCTCGAGCTACGCAAAGAATGCGCTGCGAAGGAAACACAACATCGGGATTGTACACCCGAATGCGTGGGTCGTCCCATTTGGTTATGTTCCCACTGTAAATATCAGCCAGGGTCTCGACACGAAGATTCAGATTCTGGAGGCCGGGAATGTTGAAAATGACAACCAAGGCCCTGAAAAGGTATGCGTGTTTGGCTTCGTGCTGGATGCAAGAGGTGACAACACATCGCAGGTGCTTCGAAAGGGGAGCACAATGGTGGCGTAATACATTAGAGGGAGTGACCAAGTCCTTCGACCTAGTCTGTCTGTAACGCGCATCCAGGCACCAGGAGATGCGAGAGACCGAAGTCTCCGGGACAAAAACCTCCTACTGCTGGAAGGCAAGTCTCGCGATTATATCTGCCGCAGAAACATCAACTGGAGAGGTTGACGTCTTCCATCCAGCCAATGGGAGTATCGATCCTCAACTGCCAGGAATGCTGGTAAAAGTCCATGGCTGAAACATCAATCTAACCAGTGACGCTCGCAGCTGTCGGCTTCGTATGTTCATAGGATAGACTACGAGGAGTCTTTACAGTGAAATACTGTACTCTGTCAATCATGCTGCCTTACCTGACCAGATATGGAAAGAATATTTGGCCCTTCGGCACAATTTTGAGCGAGTGGCCAGTAGTAAACCACACTTTCGATTGTAGGGCCTCTGGCAAGGCTTGGTGTGACCTCGAATCGTTGTAGGACGCCTGGACATCGTATCCCTGCTTGGCTCGTAATTCCGAGTACCTCTGCGCCCAATGGTTCATCAGACTGACCAAGGCAATCGGTCCAGTCCCGTACACCTCGATGGTACGGTCTTCGCATTGGACATTGCTCGATGCTAGCTCATGTACAGAGACGAGTACTGTAGCTAGTCGTAGGACGAAGGTAGGAAACATGTCGCTTTCGAGCCCGTCAACCTTTCGAATGGTGCTTATGTTTCCATAGCGGATGTATGGCTGAACGGGGCCTGTACATTAGTGGGCCTTCCTGAGAGCTAATTAGTGATTATATCCTCATACGGGATCACTTAGTAGTCGTCTTTGTCCTCAGCCGCCTTTTGTAAACACTAGCCTGGGGTGACATCAAAGGCACTTCCTCGCTACGTTTCTGCACCCCACTTCACGCTCTCTGGTTTTCTCACCCGCTTGTATAATGTCGACGAGCTTCTAAGCAGAAGGCACATAGACTCATTTTAGAAATGTCACGATGTCGAGAATCAAAATCAGCCAGCTTATGCTCCATAAGCTCACCATCAACTAACTCGACCTTCTTCTGCACCTCGCTTCGACGAGATCCAAAAAGAAATTATCTTTCGATGAACATGCCATTGACTATGCTCCAAGTAACCGCAATCGTCCACACTAGACCCCCCCCCCCCCCCAACGATGGCCCTCATGCTCTTCAGTGTACCCTGCCATAAAGTGCACTTTCATCCATCCTGAATGTAGGTCTTCAGGAAAAAACACGTTGTATCTTCCTTTATTCCTCACTATCTACCGTAATGTCCGCAGGCATATGCAAGCCATCAGCGTCGTCTACCCTGTCCTTGCTTTTTCAACAAGACATTCTTTTGCTTCGGTGGTTTATCCAATACGCAAATCTGAGCACCCGTCGTCGCATGTTTTTCGAATCGACACCCCAACGCTCTGCCAACGAATATCAGTCTGGTCAAAGCGACTTTGCCTTCACTCGATCCCAAATCTTGCAACGCTTTCTGGACGTTGAACGCGTACTGACCACTCAGAATCAACAACAGGACGCATATTCGAGCCAGCAGAGCGTCCTTATGCACAGACGTGATGTTCAATTTAACAGCACTCTTCCAACTTTTGAACTGACCTCCACCGCCAGCCGATGTGAACTTGTTCATCAAATCGCCTAGCACCGTTTGCGGAATACAACTGTTTTCGGTCAACGTTGACGGGCTGACATAATGGGCACGACCGCCGATCAGATGGTTCAACTGAATCATATAGCTCAGGTACAAACTATAGGCAACCCGCTCCATGCGCTCCTCCGTATTCTTGATAGAAGCCGTCATTTGAATGATGGTCTGCACCAACGGCGAATGACCTAAATGAAATGACTTATTACGGACATCCAGCCACCATAACCAGAGGATCCCTAAAAGGCCTCACTTCTAGTTTTTGACTTCTGGCAGCCAGTTATAGGCAAAAAGGGACCAAGCCCACAAAATCGGTGCTCGTTTGGAATCAATGCCAGGATCGGGACACACGATCAGTGAATCCTGGTAGGGATTAGTACAAGTACTGTAGACATAAGGGTCTACGTGTAGAGTAAGAAACCCACAAGTTAGACTGCTCGTAACAGTGAGCGGTATTGCTTGGGCCTGGATGAAGCAGATGCAACTTCGTCAGTTATCATCTCTGTAATGCGAAAAGTCTCATCTGCTTCATCCAATCGAAACAGTTTATGCTTTTTAGCGATCCAACTTCTAGGTTTCTACCCGCACATTAACATCAACTGTACACTGGCTCCATGCTGACGTCATTCCCCAGATTGATGACCCTTCCATACATCTGAATGGATCTTATCAGCCATCCACACTTCACACACCTCCATTCATGTTACCACCCCAGGGTGCTCAGTGGCATTGGCTGTTTTACAGTCCCGATCGGTTGAATCAGGACTGGGAGACAAAATAGAATCCAATCTCACCTTCCTCCTTTGCTTCCTGTGGCGTAAGAAGCAAAAATCGTTCCGCTTCTTGTTTCAAGTCGTCCAATAACTCGTCTGGCACAATATCTGAGATCTTATAGATGTCAGCGGGCGTCTTCGCTTTGCCATTAAATGGCGGCAAGGCCGAGCTATTCCGAGTCGCGGATTGACCACTGGTACCAGGCAGACCCTCATTCCCTCCTTCGACCGCTTTCGCTCGTTTGACTTCTTCATTTTCTTGCATATAATTCATTGCGTGCGAGAATAAGTTTTCTGTCGCTTTCTGAAAAGGTTTATGAGATGATCAAAGCTTAATCTCCCTGACGGTCCTCACTCATTGCCAGATCTGTTTTTGACTTTGAGCCCAGTTTTTCACTTATCCTGATAGTGAGACGATTCGGGAAGAATCAAGTTTGCTGTTTTGTTAGTTTATCGATCGGATCTATCCTATGCTGCCGTCGACTAAAGATGCTGCTCGGCGAAAGCATTTAATTCCCTACTATCTCATATAGGCGGCTGAGATAATTATAGCCGGCCGCGTCCAGTGAGGGAACTCGGATTCGAGACCGTCCCACCTCTAAAATGCCTCTCCTGGCTTACTGACCCCAAAGAGATAAACGATGCGCAGGCTTTATCGTGCTCCTGTCGGTTCGTGTGGTTGCTTCGATACGCCTCTCACGCTGGGTGCGCACTTACAGGGGAGGGTTCGACTCCTGGGTCGTGTTCCTTCGCCCTCGAGTGCGCTGTATGAAGCTTGGCTGTGGATAAAGCACTGATACGATCCTCCAGACAAGAAGGGTCGTATCCGCCAGGCCCGCCGAGCCGATATCTCTGACTACAACGAGTAGGAGGCCTACCTAGCGTATTTTTGAGGCAATCCGTTCTCCGCGATATCTTCTTCCAATGAAGGCATATCCAGCCTATTATACCCACCTTTTTGACGGCACACTCGGCGGACCGCTCACCTCATCCAAAGCATTTCGCAAACTAGAATTCAACGCCTGTTTCGCCTTCTTTGTCCCAAATTCCATGATCAAATTCCGACGCATTTCCGCGAAATTACTAGAGTCCACTTTCCTAAAAATCAACCATTTCTGGTCCACATTCTACTTTCCATCCTAATCCCATCACTTACGTAATACGATTTCGTTTTTCCTCCGATTCTTCAATATTTGCATTAAATCTAACGAAATCGAACGGGGCAAACATGATTTTGCCAGTTTTTCGATTTCTAACGGCCATCACCCATTCGTAGCCATTATCGGCCCCAGATTTGACATCACTCGAGCCAACGTAATCCACATCGAAATTGGACACCTTCATTTCGAACGTAGCCGCTCGTTTGCGAACCACTCCAACACTGGTTTGCTTGAATTCAGTGATTCGATGATCAGCTGATTTTCGATGCGCCAAATGGGCAATGAGCAATGGCTTGATTGGTTCTTGACTTGCAAAGTCGGATTTCCTCTTTTTTTGATCCATCTACAAAGACAAAGATCGAAACATACAAAATCAACATAATAGAAATATAGGCCGATTTCTCGGATCAATTAAGCGATACAATGCCGAATATGTTTACTGGGCATTCATGGAAAAACCTGAAAGCTACAGTGTACCAACAAGACACACACAGAAGCAACCTAGCGACAGCAGAGTATCCCAATCTAAAATAGTCCAATGTTCAGTAACACGTAAAAGCAAGTAACAGCCGTGAAGTACGGGGGGACCCAATTCAACAAAAAGAAACAACCCAAATTGCCAAAATGCAAAATGTGTCTACTCGCTGGGACGATCAAAAAGAGTTACTATATGTTCTCAAACCTAGAAAGGTACAAACCACACAAACCTAACGTGACTGAGGGTAAGTGCACCAACATGAGAGGAACCAAAAAATTCTCACTGCAAAAACCATTTCTGCTTTCGACAAAGAAGATAAGTCTCGCTTTTAGCGGCAACCACGACGAGGATTCTTCAAGCGGTAATGCTCGCATCGATATCCATCGTACGTAACATACGCTGGACAAACCAAGTCTCCAAATCGATCGGTTTAAAATCTGAAATCAATTTCCTTGCACAAAATTCTTATAAAAAAACAAATGTATACTCACCAGACAACACATTGTTATTGTTGTTACTGATTGTATTATCGTAATAGACGACTTTGTCACTTCCTTGTTCCCGAGCTAGCTCGTATTCCTGCATAACTTGCTGCCAGCCTAGGAAAAACGGAGAGCAAAGCTTAGCTACGGGAAAGAATGTAGAAACAGTGAACTCACTTGTTTGCACAAATCGAAGCATTTCCTCGTGATTCTGAGACAAATGGGACGATTGACCGTTCTGATAATTTTGTTTTGAAGGCGATTTCTTGAAAACTGGCTTGGGCGACCTAAAAACAGAATAAAGTCAAGATTTCTCAGTCGTGACAGACCGTAAGTATGAACCTAAAAAAGGAAAACCGAATTTGACCATAAGCGGACAGAGATTCGTAAACTGTCGACCTGATCAGAATCACAAAACGTTGATTTACTGTTGCGACCGCTGGGAACACATTTCCCAGTCGAATGGGTCAACCCCAAAGATCATGTCCCCAGGTAGTTAAACCTGCCAGGCACTTACGTCATCATTTCGGGAGAAGGGTTGCTGCTTCCGCTGTTGCTGCTACCGTTGGCGCTCGTACTACGTTTCGACGACGACTCGATACTGTTCGACGTTCCAACTAGTGCTGAAACGAAGCAGGTGGTAGCCTTACTTCGACAACAGGGCTCACACAAAGGCCAACCTAGAAGTGGAGAAATGAACAAAGCCGCCCCCTAATCCAGGAAGAGTAGGCCCTGGACCTAAACATGGACCTAGAGTAATAGACATTTTGTTCAGATAAAAAGGCGTCAAAAAATTTTACTGAGTTGAATCTGGCAGGTGGGGGAACAGGAATCGAAAAGGAACAAGCAAGAGGAGCACAAGTTAGCCTAAAACTTACTTCTAGGTCTACCAGCTTTGACAAAAAAATGATTCGAATGCGATGAAACTTTGTACATCCGAACGTCGAAATAATACCGAAGTCGAAAAATAATAAAATGATCGATTTTCAGTTGACTGTGACCACAACTGACCAACAAACTCGTTTCCTGGTGTGTGCCAAAGCGCAGGCACCGGGCAGACTACACGGCTAACAGAAAAATCGTCTTGCGTATATAGCACCTTTTAACTTAACAGTAATTCAAGTGATTTGGCTCACATTTAAGCATTAATCTAACAAAAAATGAAGAAGAATTTAAGCAAGCATTTTTTAAATGTCTTTATACAATCAATAAAATGCAGAAAATAATTTTTTTTACCTGTGACATATACATGCGACTACGGGCAACAGATGATACTGTAGGGTCTTTCCGGTCGGCGGCTAGGCCAAAAATTGACCTTCGGCCAATTCGAATTCCATCGAAAGGAATCATGCTTACATCTCGCACTTGTGTCTCTTGTCGATCATTACAACCCAGTAAACATCGAATCTTTTTAAAATGTTACGCAACCGCGAAATCGAGCGAAAAAGAGACGAATTCTCAAATGACGGACGAGATTATTCCAAAATCCGAAATCGATCCTGTTAGCGGATTGCCATTCCGAAAATTAGAATTGATTCCAAAGAAGAAGAAGGACGACGGATTGTTTGAAGAACTAGCCAGGCCGCACGATCGCGTGGTAAGCTGTCTAATCCCTGCAGCAGAGACCGAAAATTCTAATTCCAATTTTGTGCGTCCTCTTTGCTGATAGGCCTACCTACTTGGTTAGCGTCGTGGTTTTGCCGTCAATTTCCTCTGTAGCTACGTCTATTTTGTGCACAGACAGACTTACTGGGAATCAGTTTTTCGTGGATTTTGCTGCTATTCCTCACGAATTTTCGCTTTCAGGTCCCTTCGCCGCGTGCAAATCGAATGCCAACGGATCAAGATTGGCCTAGCGTTTGGCCTACTGCGCATTCATTCAAGGCCTCGGCTGTACCGCTTCCGATACGAATGGGTTTTCAAAAATCGTTACTGACTCCTCCGCCAACAAAAACTGGCAATTTGGAATTGATGAAGATACCAAATTTTCTGCACTTGACGCCGCCAGCTATTAAACGTCAATGTGAAGCTATTAAGAAGTTTTGTACACAATGGCCAGAAGAACTGACAGCTGACGAAAAAGGCGAAACTTTGAGACGTCATCATTATCCGATCGAGATCGATACTTGCGATTACGTGCACTCGGGGCCATCGATTCGAGATGCTCGATCGAGAATCGTAACTCTGCGAGTCAAAGTTGCCGATCTTCCGCTTGGCGATGTGGACTCGAGAGCGAGGCAAAAGTTTATAAAATTGGTTGGTGATCGATATGATAAGGAAACGGATATGGTCGCTATTGTTACAGATAGGTAATCTCGTTTCAAATTTAAATTTCCATCTTTAAATTTCAATCCTAAAGGATTTTATACACTTTTTCCAGAAAGCCTTAAAATATTGCCCTGCCTGACCACCATGAAAAAAATCTAATTCGCCAATGTTGGTGGAGCTGGATTTGATTGACTTCAATCTTTTTTAGGTGCCCTGTACGTCATCAGAATCGAGAATACGCTATGTATTTGCTGGCCGTCTTATTCCACGAATCTTGGGTAAGCCCTGGTTTTGCTCTGTCCTTCATGCCAATGAAATTGTATTATTTCAGAAAGAAGAACCGTGGGAAGACGAGATCACTGTACAAGATCAGCACAAGTGGTTCTGGCGTGGGTCGAAATCGGAGGAGATGGTGCTTGATGTGGTCAAGCGGATGAAGTCGTCGTACGAATCACTAAAGCCAAAGGTAATTTGTTTTTAGTTGCCTTCATGGTAGGTCGTAGTTTTTGTAGGCTGGGTCTCGTGGCGCACCAGTTTCCTCACTGGATGTGCAACTTGATTTTGGTAATAGATGGCCAGCAGTCATGTAAAGAGCGAGAGTGGGAGGGTGACTTACTCACATGGCAGCTACCCTCTGATGTGTCCACTGCCACGGTGAGTCACAGTCGGTTGGCGAAGGAGTCAGTCCCACATGTTTCGGCCAGCAACTGTGGGATGGGGTAGTGGAGGATGTAGCAGGTTAGTAAGTCCGTCACTGGCCTGCACACCTGGCGTATCCTCAATCATCTATGAATATCCCAAGTTTAACCTTGTTATATGATGTAAATTTGGGACCTGGCTCTGGGCGGCTCTCCTGGCGTCGTCGAGTTGGGATACTAAATGAGCAAAGAATCAGGAAACTGGTCTCCGAACACCAGTCGGGAAGGACCCTGTCAGCCATCTCGGGGCGCTGGTGCTGGGTGCTGCCCTTGGCTCGGCGGAGATGCTCCTGGCAGAGATGTCAGAGGGAACATGCCATTAGAGTTGGTCGCCTACAGGCAATGCTGGTGAAAGGTCGGGGAAGGAAACTGGGACCTGCATCACAAAAATTAAAAAACCAAGGGGCGCGCCTTGGGCGAATGGCATCCTGTGCAGGCACCATCGTCGTGGTATGATAAGCTACTAGAAGACCACTTTCAGGGATCGTTTGGAGCACTCCGCCTCTCGACTCATGCTCGAGAGTGGGCGCTTTTGGTGATGTAAAACACATTTGCCCGATGAGTTGATTGGAGCCAGATGTGCGAGATCGTAGTGTGGTTGCACTGTGACACCGTCTCTCCGTATGCGGAGATAGGTTTCTTTAATTTTTGTCTGTTGGGCCTTAGTTCCCCACGGGATTGCCAATAGCTGGCCAGCAGGCATGTTGTGATAAGCAACGCGGAGAGGTTCCCATCTCTCACGGCAGCGTCCCTCTGTGTGTCTCCACTAGGAGCACCTGCACACAAGGGTATTCTAAGTCAGCACCAGCGTCCCAGACGATACTGGGCGAGAAGGGAGGGCCCTTCCCGACGGTTGTGTGAGATCGAGTTTTCCTGATTTTCTACACGCATAGTCATCCGCCAATTGACAGTACTGGGTGAGTCGCCCAGAGCCAGGTGTGCCAGGCCGTCAGTCATGTCTTGTCCGTAGTCCAGTACCGTGAGGCGCCTTCGAGGGCTAAGGAACATATATTGTATTTGACAATCATTTTCTACCCAGCCGGTAGTCGAACCCTCCTCTGTGAGTGCGCACCCAGCGTGAGAGGCAGACGCAGTAACCACTAGGCCACGAACCAGATACCGCCGACTAGGCCAGCCAGGGATTTACTAAATCGCCATCGAAGACTGGTCCCCACACCTATAAACGGGCCTACTGAACAGCCGTCATCAGCCTGAACAGAACTGCGGGCTCCCAGTCAGGGCTGCTGGCCCACACAGGCGAGCCTACCATGTGGGAAATACATGAGTGGGGCAGGCTGCACCACCTTCAGATACATTCTTTTGTGACAGGCCGTGTAATACGCATTCCAAGGGTCGACTTTTTGCAAATCGCAGCATAAAACTCAAAACACAGTTTCTCGTTTAGGATCAGTCAACAGCATCGGATGCGATGAAAGCAGCCAAGGCTATTCTCGCTTCGTATCCGGAATATGTGCGGCAATCGAAAAAAGACATTACGAAGGATGATTTGGCCAAGTTGGCACCAGTGAAAAGATATTCTGAAGCATGGGAAAAATTGAGAAATTCTACAGAATGTGTTGAAAATATCAGTGCTTATGGTGACAGCGTTCGAGCCATGTTCGGCTTACCTCCGCCTCCCAAGCCTTAGTGCCTATGCTGCTTTGACTTTAGATGTGAAGTTTTGTTGTTTAGAATGTATCAGAAAGTAAAGGAAACCGGATCAAGAGCGGGGCCAAAAACTCCACAGAGATGGTCAGTGAGGGAAAAGTACTTGTAAGATTTTGAATTCCCGCGCTTCGTTATAGGCAGCGTATCCTGTTTTCGTGTCGAGACTCGCAGCAGACGGGACAGTTTTGAACTTGAGCGTGCGAGTGCGGCTTTCTGCAAAATTTTCTCCCAGTTTTCCAGGGCAGCGTGCTGTTCGGTTGTTTGGGTACTATTGTCCTCGAAGTTAGAGTGATCTTTGGCGACGTCAGCTATACTCGTTTCTCCTTTTGGGACAGATCTTTGTTTCCCTTTTATGATCTAATATTTCCAAGTTTTCATTGACGAAATGTCGGATAAACGGCAGCAGAAAACTCCAGAACCGAAAGAGCTGCCCGACGTGGTTGTGAACCCTTCGAATGGAAGACGGTATCTGAAAGGAAAATTCCTTGGCAAGGTGAGGTTCGCAAGTCATTGCAGCAGATCTTATTTGATCGTAACTCGTAGCGAATCTGTGTACTGTTATGTACTTGTACATAAGAGTTCACAGATTCCCGAGTGCCTTAGTAAATGGTCCAGATTTCCTTTTCAGGGAGGCTTTGCCAGGTGCTACGAATTGACTGACTGCACGACGAAGGAAATCTTCGCGGGAAAAGTCGTCTCTAAAACATTACTAACGAAAAAGCATCAAAAGGATAAGGTAAAGTGTGGTGTTCCGCGGTTTTTGGTGCTTCATTCAGGTGGTTTTTCAACGAACTCTGCTTATTTTAGATGGCTCAAGAGATACAAATCCATCGGTCACTAAACCATAAAGGCGTTGTCAAATTTCATAGCTTCTTCGAGGACGATGAAAACGTATTCGTTCTATTAGAATTATGTAGACGAAGGGTGAGAAACGGGGCTGGGTGGTATGCTGCGCTACAGGATATTTCGGTCGAACCCCTCAGATTTTCTGCCTCTTGCGTTGTCTGCAGTGAAAAAAGTGCGGTGACTTCCAGTCAAAACATATTTTTGGGTTGTATGAACTTCGGATCCAGCATCGACTAATCCATGGGTTTGGCATTGCAAATTTGCCGCGCATTACCTGCCTGAAAACCCCCATATGTTACACTTTCTGCGATACAATCTGAAAGCAGGGTCCGCTTCCATCACCCTCTAAATCCTTCAAAATGTCCTTTGATCCCAAATCCTCCTCAAATTTGGCACGTCCTCCTCTGAAATTTGGGTTCTCTCCCATAATCATGGTCTCTGTGACATCATGTAAGTGAAATTTTGAGTGAGCGCTGGAGGTCAGCGAGAAATCATTTGCTTGGGAAATATAAGAAATGGATAAGGAGCTAGCCGATAGATCAAGATCACTTTTTTGGGATCAAAATGGGGATCAGGATTTTTTCTCTTTTTGCGTATGCGCCTTTTTTCCTCGCTGAAGCACTCTTTTCAGTCATACAGCTTTTTTGAAACTTCTCTTTCCAATTATTAATTATTATATGTCACTTGAGAGTTGATTAAAATATGCAGTTGCAATACAGGCCTAAATGCGCCTGAAATATAGATAAGCCATGTCAGCGCATGTGTGTTGTACTTTATCCCTGACCACTATACAGCACGCTCGAGGGCTAGGAAACATATCTATTTACTGACAATCATTTTTTACACAGGCGGACGTCGAGTCTGTCCCTGTAAGCGCGCACCCAGCGTGACTGGCAGGCGCCTTAACCGCTAGGCCACAGCCCAGCTTTCATATAACCCACCACTCCTCTAACCCCTCCAGCTGGATTAGATCGGGCCGATCCAGAGCAGAGTATGGATCGGATCAGGATCCAGGTTGAGAGTCGGATCGGTTGATGCTGGCTTCGGATGCGAAGATCAGCTTCTTGCTCAAACAAACTGACGTTAGCTATTGTCATGCTGCTGATGTTTTTTGGTGCCTGATTGATACTACTAATCGTACTCCCCTAATCGTAAGTTAAATCCATTTTCTGAAAAAAATTCAGAGTTACTCTTGTGTAATTTGGCCTTTTCTGAAAGAGGTCGCAATTCCTTTTAATAGAAATGTATGGGCTCGCTTTTGAAAAACCCGAGTTCCTATTTGAACGGACCACATATAACGTTATTCATGTTTGGCTGGCCTGAAACTTAGCTGAGGCACGTGGTAAACACCAACCGCGTCGTCCGTCACAGCCTCATAGCGATCATGGGCCCGCATATGGTACTTTTACCATATGCATGCACCTCAAAGTTTTCTTTCGCTTTCAGTCGCTGATGGAGCTTCACAAACGACGAAGAGCAATCACAGAACCTGAAGCACGTTACTTTTTGACTCAAATCGTGGAGGCTTGTGCTTACTTACATAGCAACCGGGTCATTCATCGTGACTTGAAATTGGGCAATTTGTTTATCAACGACGATATGGAGGTCAAGATCGGTGATTTTGGATTGGCCACCCACTTGGATTTCGAGGGAGAAAGAAAGAAGTGAGTGATGGTTTTTTGGTATCAATCTTTAGTTGACGGCGTTATCTGTCTAGGACTTTATGCGGTACACCGAACTACATTGCTCCCGAAATGTTGGGCAAGAAAGGCCACAGCTACGAGGTCGATATCTGGGCAATCGGCTGTATTTTGTACACGCTGCTGGTTGGAAAGCCTCCGTTCGAAACTCAATCACTTAAAGATACATACGCAAAGATTCGAAGCAACGAATATCAGATTCCGAGTCGTGTCAGTTCGAACGCCCGCCATTTGATAGAGCGCTTGTTGCAGGCGGAACCTCAGAAACGTCCCACGATTAAGGAAGTTTTGCAGTTCGATTTCTTTACACAAGGTATAGTCAAGTCTTTGCATTGGAATTGGTTGGTTTCAGCCCTTCTTTGTTTTAGGATTCTTGCCTGTGCGCCTGCCGACATCTTGCTTGACGATGGCGCCGAAGTTTCCTATGGAAGCTATGGGTTCTGGTTCTGGCTCGTCATCCAGAAAACCATTGAACAACGGTAAGCGACCCTTGGAGAAATTTCTTCACTCAAATAGGTAACTTGTTTTTACAGTTTTAGTCAACGAGTGTTTGAGTCCTCGTCAACAGGCTCGCAAAGATTTGATGGCTGCTCCAGTTCGAGCTTTGAGAGCAGTGCCTGAAGATGGTATGCTGCGAACAAAAACGGCTGCTAACCTCGCCGAAGTGGAACCATCTTCTAGTACGCCGTCAGGATTGAGTAAGTCAATAAGCCTCTTCGGATCAGTCTGTTGAGTGCACCATTCGACTGATGAGAATTCTTTTAGATGGTCCAGCCGATGCTCATTTGGGAACTCTTTTCCGTCAGTTGACGTCGCTGATACATTCTCAGCCTGCCGACAAGCCGGTTGTCAAGCAACGTAAGTCATTGTTTTGGGATATGTCTGAGTATTATAGCCCTGTTTGCTCTTTTCCCCGACTAGATGAAGCGGAAGATCCCGCGTGCTCTCCAGTGTTCTGGATCAGCAAATGGGTCGACTATTCGGATAAATATGGAATCGGCTATCAGCTGTGTGACAATAGCGTCGGTGTCTTGTTCAACGATGCGACTCGTTTGATTCTGGATGCCGCTGCTAGGTACTTGATGTTTCTGTTAAAGGGAGACTCCCAGTCTTGTTGGCAGACCTACTGGTCGTCAACAGGCTCGCAAAGATTTGATGGCTGCTCCATTTCGAGCTTTGAGAGCGGTGCCAAGCTACTGTCTGTATCGTTCTGTTCCTAGACAGCTGCAATGCGTTGAAAAAGGTGGTCTGGAGCGATATTTCACGATGGCCAGTCATCCAGAAGACTTGGATAAGAAAATCACGTTGTTAAACTATTTTCGCAATTACATGAATGAACATTTGTTGAAGGTACGAGTACGTGGCCAGGTAGTAATGGGGTGTGTATCGCCAGGGGCAGAAGGGGCACTGAGGTGAATGAGTAGACGTATGAGTAAGGTCTGGAATCAGAGGGCTGTGTTGACCCCTACCTTGCACGAGTATCTATCAACATGGGTGTGTTCACGCAAGGCAAATACCTTGGCGATTTTTAAGTTCTGGTCCTGAAACTACCTCTCGGTCGGTACCCTATCACGACCACACCCTGGCCATTGATAACATGTTACAGGGTTGTGCTCCTTGTCCACGAGTGCTAGCGACTACTCTGGCAAACTCAAGTACCCATCTTGTTGCAGGCTGGAGCTGCCATGGCACCAAAAGAAGGCGACGAGTTGGCCCGTTTGCCTTATCTGCGAACCTGGTTCCGCACGAAATCGGCAATAGTTCTGCACCTGACGAATGGGACATTGCAAATAAATTTCTACAACGACCATACAAAAATTATCTTATGCCCGCTGATGGGCGCTGTCACGTACATCAATCCCAAACGCGAATTCACGACCTATCGACTCAGTTTGTTGGAGCAATATGGTTGCAATAAGGACCTTTTGTAAGTACTGAGGTACTAGGGGAAATTCATTCCAATTTTCCCTTCAAATTTTGGTTTTTTGGAAAGAATTTGTATTTATTGCTAATTTAACAAAAAACACGCGATGGCTTACTTTTTTTTAATCATCTTTGATATTGAGTGAAACATGCGCAAGGGGCTTTTGTCAACTTCTTAGGCGACCAAGTCCAGTGGTGCCTCCTATTCCCATACGTGGCTATATGCAGGAATGTGTACCACATGGTTTCCCGTCATCTCTCTAAATCCCATTGGATATGGTTCGACCACTGTGCGCCATTACGTGCTTCTAAATGTGAATGTTTTCAGTTCGCGAGTGCGTTACGCCAAAACGATGGTTGAACGTTTGGTGTTACATGGAAGCGGATCGGCAACAATCAGTGTCGGTGGTATACTGTCTACAGGGAGCGAGAATAGTCGTCCTCCCGTGGCACCGGGTCCGAGTGCTACGGCCGCAAGCGCAAACGGCGTCGGCAACGCTGGTGGTAACAAGGAACCGTTTCAACGAGCTGGTAGCCAAAGAACGAAGGCTCAATAACATAATCATACTGTATTTGATAGACTCGTTCCGACAAGGTTTGTGCTAGTAGGCGCGCTTTTTGAGGATTAATTGCTTTTTTATTGGGAATCCACCCCCACTAATTCTGTATTGCGCCCTTTTAGGAGCCTGTGCTTTTCTATGCATTTCTACCGCGTTTTCTTTCGACTGATAATTCTACAGTTTGTATGGTATTGGTATCCGCATCCACAAGTTTACCTGATGGCTTAGCACATTTCAATGATTTTCTGATTTCCAATGCCATTTTATCAGTATGTATATTTCTGAACGAGTAAATATTCGGGTTCTTCGATGAGTACATAGGTACTGTACTAGATTGCTATATTTATTTACCCGATAAATAGCCCGCAAAATGGCGACTTCAAGGTGATATCCAAATAAGGCTTGTAGGACTCAGGTTATCGATAGGTCCAACTTTCATGCCACGAATAGCATACAAATATAATAGGTAATGTGTGTACACTTGAGCATAGAGCTATCATCAAGCACGCCTGGATCAGTGCAGAACAATAGCAAACGTAACACCCTAACATTCCCAATCAGCCCTTCCCAAAGGCGCAATTTTAGAAAACCTGCAAATGGAATCAGCGGTATTTGAAGAAGACAACATCAAAACAGAATCAGACTCGGAGTATTTCGAAATGTAGAAAAATTGACACAAAATTGGAACTACTGTTGCAAAGGCAGAAGAGAAAAAGCAAAAAAGTTTAGACATATTTTGTTTCAAAGGATTTAGACAGACAAAAGAAAATTGTTTTCCTTACGACGGTGCAAATTGCACAACCAAATCTTCTTTGTGTTCGACTCGGATATCAGTGATAACACGGGCAATTTGAGAGGACAATTGTTTGATCATTGCAAGGTCGTCGGGATAGACTGGCGGTGCTGATAGGATTTTATCGGCCGATGAGGACGTGACACTGCCGCTCGATGTTAGTGACGGGTCGGAAAGAAGGCAACGACTTCCAGTCGCTACAGAGCCACTTGTGGACGAAGAGCCAGCAGATACTCGTTTTCCAATCGAACCACTAGCACTGGACTGATTCGATCCGGCCGCTGCCACCTGTTGAAGAGTGGCCGCTGTGATTTGACTGGATAATTGCTGATTATACTTTCTAGCCCGGTCCATATACTCCCTCGGTTCGACTGTATGTGCATCAGTTGTTGATACATCGATAACACTGTTGGCCGTGTCCTGGAGGATTCGAGCAAGAATTGCTTGTTCGTCGTCGGCTGGGGTTGGAGCCGGCCCATTTCGTTGATCACGACCACCACCAGATGATCCGTAAGCGCTGAAAACAGTGGATTAAATATTGTTTTTATGAACTCATACATTTTGTATATTGACAATATCCCTTAGCCATCTCGCCTTTTGCCTACAGATCGCGTTGACAGCAATTTCTGACTAAACTGACCCATATCACTGCAAAGCTATCAAGCAAAAACGCACAGGCAGAAAACGATTATGAATAATTGCCAAGATGAGCAAACTTGTGACAGAAATGGCTGATATCCAAAAAACACATTCCCCAAGGCAAAGTACTTCCGCCATTGTGAAATGTGCTATTTCGAGTATATTATAACGGTTTCGACAGATTATAATCGAGAAAAAAAATGGTAAAAAGTTGGCCATACAGTTTTGAGAACTTTGCAAGACATACCTCGCGTTGCCCCACCGACTTGCACCGTGCGAACCACCGTTTCGAATTAATCGAGTGTTTTCGTCACCTTGTTCGTCATCTCGATCTTCTTCCGATGGACAACAACAAGTAATTAATGCTTTAAACATTTTCCTACTATTTTGAATCTAAAGCATTGTTTTGCATGCCATCAACAAGTGACAAACTCTGGGATCGGCTGGCAAAAAACTTGTCGAGCACACTGATCTGAGCGTATGAGTAAAATTAAGTTTCAGCTATAGCCATATTTTTGTACTGCAGCGTAATGTGTACAGTGGAAAGTGGTTAGCGTGGGGACATCCACTCTGCACACTGGGCGAGCGGGTGCCTCAAGTTTTTTGATGATTTGGAGCAAGTCTTCGTCCAAGATTGCAGTCTGGCATGAATGAACAGTTGACTCATTTTTGGCTCTTGAAAGGTCTGCCATCAGTATTCATTGTCAGTTTGAGCAAGCCTGGTGGTCTGCTCTTTAGTGCTTTTCTGAGCATGCCGCACAGTGAATGGTCTGTCATGTCTTCCCTAGTAACTCCCCGACCTATGGTACGTGCCATGTCTTGAATGCGATTCTTTGCTCTTGTCGACCAGTAGGGTAAAAAGTGGGCTTTAGGAGGGAAAGATATGAATGCAGAATAGAGAGACAATGCAAGGATTTTCATTAGATAGGTATCATTGAAGGGTTAGCGTAGCGATAAGACCCCTAACGTATGTGTTCCCTCGAATAAGCTCTGTTTCCTGGATGTCAAATGGACGATCCCTGAGAATCCACGGTGAACCTCACCCGCTTGTAGATGTTGGTCTCACAAGCCAAAAATAGACATCGTTTTCACTATAGCCCATCGCAGTGTTCTTATTTTGAGTCCTCAATGTGAACAGTTAGTGCGTGAATCGTAATCGTTGATCATACCATTTAGGCCAAGCATTGATGTGTGCACGTCACAACAGTCCATGATCCGCATGAAAGCACCTCCCGACTTTGCTCCTTCATGACACTTTTCCAAATGACTATTACATCTTCAGAGAATAGTAGACCCTATGCGTGTAGTGTATAGAAAACTTCGGCACCTGTTTCTCGTCGTTTATTGTGTCACGCTCCAATTGCTTGCCAATGTGTGTCGCGACGACGCGGTCTCATGTGTACAGCGAGGAAGACACTTGCATGAGGAGGTCTGACACTGAACTGCCCTCTCCGCCTTCTTCTTGGCAAAACACTGTCAAAATCTCATTTCAACATCATTTTCAGAGGAATGGGCCGTTTGTTATCTTTGGTTGCACTATGTGCTGCCATTGTGAGCACAAGTGCAGATTTCTTTACTGCCATAGCTGACCTCGAGTCATTACTGAAGGCTGAAGATGGAGTAATGCAGCTGGTGCAAGGGTATTTGAAAACGGAGTACGCACGGTTGAATGGATTGAAAAAGTAAGGATGTGGTCTGGACTAGCCTAGTGTTCGCAACAGCGGTAGCGATGGTGCCAAGGGTTTAGTTCCATGTGCTCTTTGTAACGCGGCTGGATTCGTCCTTGGTTCAATTTCCTGTGACGAAGGCCAGTTTGTAAAACAAGAACCCTTTGCTGACTGCGCGCCAGGTCGCGGGTAAATCACCTATAGTACCATCGACGCTCTACGAGAGAAGAGATGGAAGTCAAACGGGGACAGTGCCGCTAGCTCTGAGTGGGGCTCAGAGCTCACTCGCCATTATCTGAGGACGTCAGTGTTAAGTGCACGTGGA